>CABFOW010000786.1:108214-149831 GCA_902141385.1 Timema californicum | reverse complement strand
CTTAACAATGTGTTTATGTGTTTTTTAGTGTTATATCTAAACAATTTCTACTCCAGTATCACCTAGGTAAGTGTGCTGGCTATCCCTCCTAATTTAAACCATGATTAACAAATAAGTATTTTTAGAATATCAATGCCAAGAAAGGAACATTATTAATTTGTTCGAGGTGGCATGGAGGCAAAAATTAGTTAAGTTTAGTATGTTTGCAATGATTATAAAAAAACTTTTTTATAAATAATAAATAAAATATCGCTTCAATATACAATATATCTATAATTCAACTCCCTGATACCCTCCTGTCTGCTTACAAAATGAGCCCGGTTACGCTCTGTGATATCATGCCTGCTTACAAAATTATCCCAGTTCAGTTCTGTGAGATCATGCCTACTTACAAAATGATCCCAGTTCAGTTCTGTGAGATCATGCCTACTTACAAAATGATCCCAGTTCAGTTCTGTGAGATCATGCCTGCTTACAAAATGATCCCAGTTCAGTTCTGTGAGATCACGCCTGCTTACAAAATGAGCCCGGTTACGCTCTGTGAGATCATGCCTGCTTACAAAATGAGCCCAGTTCATCTCTGTGAGTTCACGTCTGCTTACAAAATGAGCCCGGTTACGCTCACCTTACTAAGGATTGTGTTTGTAGGTTCCTCCTCCTCTCCCCACATTGGCCCCTCCATGTTCCAGAACTTTATCGTCTTGTCATCACCGACCGTAACAAACTGCTGGCCACTCGGGACAAACGTCACACCGCGGACGTAGCCGTTGTGCGCCTGGAAACTGCGGAGATTACGGCGCTGGGCTAGGTCCCACGTTCTGACCTAAGGAGAGAAGAAATAACATTTTAAACGATAAAACATGTGTTTGAATGCACTATCACTAATTTTGTTAGCACCACTTCATACTACCCATTTGGGTTATACACTAAAGTACTAATAACACCTTTGGTTTTAGGGATTAGGAAGGTGTACCTGTATTTGTGTGGATGGAGATTGTAAAACTATTTTTCAAAAAAACCACCATCAGTACACCCAACCGAGATTCGAACCTTGATCTCCCTGTCATCGGCAGCATAGTCTACTGCAAGAGTAGCGCCTTAAGCTATCCAGCCAGTTAAGTGGGTTTTATATCACTTTCTTTTTTTAAAATGATACATCTTTACTAACTTTGAAAAACAATCAAACTTAAACTTTATATATATAGAAAATGTGGCCAACCCCCCAAAAAAAGTACATTCGGCTGGAATATGAACACTGACTTACCCGCCAATGATGGCCAAGCAAGTCGCAATGGCTTTAATTGTTCAGAAAATGCTACACGCAAAATGTTTGTCAATAATAATCAATGCTGATCAAAAAAATGCAGGTAACTCAACTAATCTAAATAGCCTTATTGTGTCATTAGCAAAATAATGATTAAAGACCCGAGTGTTATATCAGTTAGTTTAGTTTATTAACACAGATACTCCAGCCAAATTTCAGCTGAAAAGATGTGTTTGTTTAAAATATAATTTGAGCGTGTTATGGAACATTTTAAAATATAAATGATTCATAAGAAGAAAAAATGTGAACATAATAATGAAGACTAGATCATACAAAAAAATATAACAATATTTTTTAAATACTTTGTGCAATAAAAACTTGATTTCCCAAATATTATTCATAAGACCTACTTTTTGGCATGAGCTATATAGTTTTCGAATCATAATTTTATGCACACAAGTAATTTAGTTTTCTTAAATTATAAACAAACATTTGTTTTGTTAGATCCAGTTTATAAAAGCATCAAATGAAGGATGATCCAAATGGGCGATAGGAAAGTTACACTGTAGGGAGTCATATGTTGAGGTGAGAAAAGAAAGCAGAACAAGAAAAAAAAGGTGACTTAAATTATTATTATTATTATTATTATTAGCACCTTGTCTTACTACCCGTTCGGGTTATACGCACTTACGCTAATGTGTAGGTAGGGTGATTGTGAGATAAAATGGAGGACCTACAGTTTAACGTGGAATCCGATACCACGGTGGAGGCCTGGCATTCCCCACATTCACAAGATGTCTTGTCAGAGGTGAAGGAATGGTTTGGTAATCAGATAAATCAATGCCGGGACCGAGGATTGAACCCCGGACCCCAGCATAGAAATTCGACACCTTACCCCTAGACAGCCAGGTCACCGACGACAGGTAATAATGAACTATGACTATGGGCCTAATAATTTGTCAGCAATAGTGCATTTGTTGAAGGACAATTGAAGAAAGACATTCAGTTTAGCAATAAAAAGAGTATTCCATTACATTTTAAAGTGAACGAGGCAGACCATGCGAGGGAATTATATTTTAAGCTCCAGATACTCTAATAGTGGGCGCATTTATCTCCTGTAGTTCCCCTTTGGATCCAATATCATCCCACGATAAGCACCTATCTTCTGTAGGGGCACCTATCTTCTGTAGGTAATACAGCTCAAACTAGATGTCGCATTGTGCGGTATTTTGTATTTTACTTTAAAAATGGTGGAATTGAGACCAGTAAAATTGTTTTAACATATTTAGAAAAAAAATCTATGTTACAAAAGCAAAAATTATTTAACAGGTACCCGCCCTCGATGGCGTAGTTGGCTAACGCACTAGATTCGTGTTTAGCTAGACTGTCAAGGACAGGGACATTGAGGTCCAAATCTTGACCGGGTGAACTGGTTTTCCACTCTCCCCCAATGAAAATGCAGGTTCACTTCCTCTAAATTCAACTTTCCCTATTCCTAATCCAATAGCGTAATTAGTACTTAAGCGTATAACTCAAAAGGGTAGTAAAACACGGTGCTAAATTAATTAATCAATTATTTAACAGGTATACGAATGTTGTCAAATGAAGAAACAAGAAAATTCCATTTCACAAAGTTTACTAGTTCAAACACAGCCCCCTCTAATAATGTATTTAATTTATCATTTGATAGGCCATAAGATGGGCCCTTTAAGACCCTAGTTTAGTAATTGTGCACAAACCTCTCCATCGTAGGACCCGCTCACAAGCCATGAAAGTCTCTCAGGGTGCTTGCCCAGGCACGATACCCCATCTCGATGTCCATCCAAGTTACCCACAAATGGTTTGGCAAATACCCTCTCTAGTTTTGTGGCATTCAATGCTCTGATGTATTCTCGAGGTGCTTCAAATGGGTGCAAGTTTGGGTCATAGTTACGATGAACTGCAAAGAAACATATTGGTAGGATTTACAAACTATTTGGATTATAAGGCCTTTTGTTTAGCCTATTACAAAACTTTTTAGCGTTGGCTTTACCTTTACTAAATTTTTCTGTCAACTTTTCATAAGAATTTTACTACGGCGGTGACATTCTTAAGGACGATGCCTACCTGTGATGTCACTGTAGGTTAAGATAAGACTTTTACATGTTAACTTAATGTTTCTACATTTTATTTAACGAGTTTAAAGTTATAATATTTAAACAAAAACAATAAATTCTTAAATAATGATAAAAAATATTCCCAAAAGTTCACCAAATTATCATTTTTGTCTTGAAGTAGTTTTTTGTAAACATATTTTTTGTAAATAATTTACAAACTAAGTTATTTGTCTTAGTCACAAAAATGTCCTGTAGGAGTCTTCCTGCCAAGATGTAGATTAAAAAAGTCCGTGGAGCATTTGCCTATCTATAATAGGAAACAATAAAAATAAAATTATTTTATATTATTATTATTATTATTATTATTATTAGCACCGCGTCTTACTACCCGTTCGGGTTATACGCACTTACGCTAATGTGTAATGGTAGGGTGATTGTGAGATGAAATGGAGGACCTACAGTTTAACGTGGAATCCGAACCATGGCGGAGGCCTGGCATTCCCCACATTCACAAGATGTCTTGTCAGAGGTAAAGGAAGGGTTTGGTAATCAGATAAATCTGTGCCGGGACCGAGGATTGAACCCCGGCCGCCAGCACAGAAGTCTGACACCTTACCCCTAGACCACCAGGTCACCCGATTATTTTATAAAGCGGATTGGCGTTTTCAAGGTGTAAATAGTATAGTGATTGTGTAAACTCGACAGACGAAGAGGGGAAGTGATATCAGTAGGTAAACAAGCAGCCATCAAGGTGAACTGCTCATTTTCTTGCCTCTTTTTCTATTTCGTACATTGGTGTCTAGATGTGATAGTGCTTAGACTGCTTAGGGTATCGAGTTAAAACCCTGCTTCACAAAATAGGTTCAAAATCTTCAAGCACGCAAAATTGTTAAATATTGTATAAAGATGTAGGTAGGCCTAGGCTAAACAACAAATTTTCTCCTGAAACTTTAATTTGTAAGTAAGAATGTATTTTCAGGAGGAAGTGTGTGTGTGTGCGCACACGCATGCACGCACACGCCTCTCTCTCTCTCTCTCTATATATATATATATATATATATATATACACACACACACACATTGGTATTTCACCCTGTTTTTTGCGAAGATCTTCTGGAGTGGACTAAACAGTTAGTTTATATATATAGAGTATTTATACATTTTACTATACATATTTTTCAACAAAAAATATATTTTTCTTTTAAAAAGATATTTTCACCTTACAAAAACCAACTAAGAGCTAAAGCCCCACTCAGAGACTCTGTACCTGTAAGACAATTACGGTCCATACCTACTTCTTAAAGGCCCTTAGCATTTTCAATCGCGGCTAGACAGTCTGTATCCTTAATCACATGAACATGCCAACCAATGAGAAAGTCTGTAATATCGTCCAATACAACACTTCGAAAGAAAATAGTGTGATCTGTGGTAGCAAGGAGCGAGAAGATGATATTTCAGCGAATCAATATTCAGTCAGATAATCATAAAATACAACCCGTTTTTGAGGAATATACCTGAAATTTGGGCCAATTGGAATTTCAATAGATTTGTTATTTAATGTTTTTTTTACAATCATGTATGTACCAGTAGTTTGTATGAACTACCGTATAACTTGAAAAAAAAAACTATATGTAGGCTTATCAGTTTTTTGGATGTAAAGAAAGCAAATCATTTTACTTTTACTTTTAATGTTAAATCCTTAAACTTCTTATTATATTATTACCGAACACAATCTATTAAAAGCAACTCAACTTCATACTCAGTTGATTTAACCTTTATATAACTTTACTGAGACTCTAAAACTTGTATAACACTGATTGTATGGAGGGAAGTCAGGGCACAAAACATACCGATCTGATCTTATACTGGTCTCTGAAACTGATTAGAAGTTGGACCTACAGCACACTTTTTAATAACTTGGTATTTCCCAGAAAATGTGTTAAGAGTTGTCAGGATCCACGTGGTTTGTATATTTTCAGAAATATATTACTTATTAGAACCATAGAACCAGATGTAAAATTATATTTTCATTATGTTTATGTTTCCATATCAACGGATTCCGTCCCTTCTATTGGAGTTTTAATTTTGATGTGTGCGCACTTAGCTTTGAGTGGCAGTCCTTATAGTCGTAGAAAGTTAATGGTGATCCAACCTCTACAGAGTAATAAGTAGTAAGGCCTTACAGATAAGGACGCTGTGGCTAGACCCATCTGTTACTGTGGTGTCGATCTCTTACGAACCACTAAGTACTAAATAGATATGGAGTGTGTGTTCAGGCCTTTGCAGATGTAAATCAACAAATAGCATAACTAAACAATTTGTAGCGCTTTCGTACAATGTAAAGTGTTTTTACCTATAAGTGTGCGAGAAGGGGCACTTAGTGTCTGCCCCTGATTAAAGCGTGCTGTGAAGGGTGCATCAGCACGTTTTAAGAAAATTCAGACACATAAAAAATTTACTTCCACCCTGTAGATTAATGCCATTGCAACTTTCAAGTGCATGGGGATTATAAGGGCCCTTGGACGGACAATTCAGACACGGCTACTGTGTATTATATGATAAGGTGCTTAGGCATCATTCTTCTTTTCCCTAGTCTATGGATTCAGAAAATATTGTCCATTGTGTATGGATAATTTGAGGTTAATCAATTGCCATGATTATAATCTAAAACGAGTAATTATACATTTGCCAAATTAGAATTAAAGTTATTTACCTTTATGTAAGTCTCGTTTTGTCTCGCGTATGTAATCATCAGGATTTCTACTTAAGACTTTTACTTTCATCTTATTAGAATTTATTTTGTAAATACCCCATCCAAAATAATAGCTCAATTAACAGAGGGTGCTGTAGTGGATGTGGAGTAGTTAGGTCCAGTCTGTAGTAAAGCTCCACATTCATAATAAGCTAACCATTTTTATCCAACATTGGAAAAATTAATAAAGCTAACAATATAGTTCTAAAAGGAATCATAGAAAGCACCCGAGAGGAGATATAGTTCTAAAAATCATCATAGATACCGCCACAGATAAAGAACAATTAAACGAAAGATGTGACCAGATATTACTATATTAAAAATAAGTAAATAATTGATAAACGCCTTTAAAAACCATGATTAATATAAATTATCATACAAATTGGAACTTTTTTTTTAATCGGTGGTACAAAAATGTAAATCTTTCAGAAACTTTAAGAAAATTCATCATTTAGAGAACATAGGGTAACCTAAATTAAAAATTGTAGAGTTTAAGGTGCCAACGTTTTTATATTCGAAATTGTGGCACGAACACACTTATGGGGATTGTAGTGCTAGTTTTACAACCACCCTACATAGTCATGGAACCTGGATCTTCTGGAAATTTTAAGATATTTGAATTTTAACTTTTATCAGACATTAACAGGCCCACTAAAATCACTAAGCTTAAGCTATCCAAGCCTATAACATGTAGTTCAGCTAAATTTTAAAATTCATTAAGTTTCTAAAATGACCTCAGCCAATATAATTTCATTCTTTATTAATTTTATTTTCATATATGTAAGTTTAGTAAAAAAGATTCATTTTCTTTGATATGTTCAGTTCTGAATTAAACGTTTATGTTTCATATTTCAAAGATTTAATTATTATAGTTATTGTGGGGTAAAAGTATGTAAATTTGGAATGGAATCATATACATTTTTTAAACTGAACAGCCAGCCAACCTACTTATTTTAATCTATTGAGGACTGTTGACTTTATTGTGTTAACATACACAATAACAAAACTTTTTAAAAGCTCAGATGCATAAGTCCTACCAATTCTCCAGGAAGCAACCCGAGATCAAAAATGCGTACGTTTTTCCCCACCTGCCCTATAGTTTAGTTTAAGTGTGTAGGCCTAAAACGTTATGAAAATGGTAATTCCTTTTTTTAATTTTATAGGTGTGAGTTTAGATAGTTTTGTGCTATTGAAACAATCATGAAAATCATTATACCTAGTCAAACTTGTAAAACTCGAGCTGAACAAGAATCTTCAGATAGCCATATCAAGAAAGGGAGGAAAATAGGTCCTGAGGTACTGTTCATACAAGCCTAAATGTATGCTCCTACGTGGTTAAAAATAAGACCCATCCACAGTTCAAGAATGCTCCGAAATATTTGCTTGGGATGATAAAAAAATAAAAAGGGGTGTTGTGTCTGGTGACACGGGAGGCAATCGCCTACCTTTATCTACATGTGCTTAATGTTCATTGGCCAAAAATTAAACGTGGTTTATTACTATGGATTCACGTGTTCGCTGTAAAACAAGAGCATTGATTATATTTGGTCACGTGACAGCTTTAATCCAACCACAAAAGTCCACGTGGCCAACATAGCCCACACTGCTCGAGTAGAGATTGTTTCAACTTTTCCAAAACTTCTACAGATAATCCGCTAAGAAGACCCGATCAGCGGATGTAAAATCTTTCAAACAAGGCGTATCTCAAAAGTGATTATTTAAAAACGACATTCCATTTGAAGCCATCTGGTTTATCGATGACAAAATCAAACCCAGACAGTAAGTATAACATCTCATTTTATTTTAAAAACAATAACGTGCACTGATTGTAATGTTTCGTTTTTATGTTTGAGGTTTCAATGCATCATGGGTAAACAGAGATTCCCAACTTTCTGGGAGTGTGGGAACAGCTGCACCACTCGAGGTGCCGTCTCAATTTACTGATTTCAAATTTCAGCGTACATGTGAATTTACCTTCATTCTAAAAAGATGAAATTATTTTGAAATTTTAAAATAATTGCTAATACCATAGCAAAGGAATAAGGATAGAAACGTCACTCTAATGCTAGTAAGTAAAACCATGCAGTTAGTGCTTGCGGCGCTAATGCCACGAACTAAAAGATTCGAAGTGGGATGCTACAATTGGAACACAATGGTTTTTCTATTGTGGAATATTAATTAATAAATCCTTTTACAAAATTCAATCAAATTAAATAAAATCCTTAATTTTCTAAATAAACCACGTGATAAAATGTGAAATATAGCTAAAGTCCTTCTTTAAAATAAATGACAAATTATTGTCAATCAAACAGTAGTGGCAACTTTTACATAGACTTCACACTACCCTTTCCATGAACTTTACGTCCACGCATGAGCGTGTGCCCTTAGAGTAACCTCGATGCGTTTCTGCGTTCCTAGAAGAGTACTCGCTAGCCGTTCCGTCTTATGGCGGTGGTAATATCCAAACCAGCAAGGAAAAAAAAAGAAGTTTGACCGCCATTTTGAAGGTGTACTGGCCTTTGTTTTGTTTACTTCATAGCTTAACATTATGATAATATTGGTCTGCAACATAATTTTATTTATTTATTCATGTGTTATTTTATATTTATCTTTTAATTTTTTATGAGCTATTTTTCTTTGATGCTTCATCAAATTCTAACTGGTTATCAAAATATTTCGCAACAAAATAAATAAACTTGTTCATTTTTAAATTTAGGTGCTATTAATATTATATCGATATGAATTTATATATATATAACACCACATCTTGCCACCTGTTAGGTTATGCACATATATACTAATTAGGGTAACGAGTTAAGGACGAGGAAAAATGAAATGAGTAAGTGTACCCGCATTTGAGTGGAGAGAAGGTGGAAAACCACCCTCTATACACCCAACTGGGATTCTAACTCAATCCAAATCTTCCTGTCATCGACATTCTAGTTTATAGCGAGAGTGATGCCTGAGACCATGCGGCCACCGAAGCAGATTTTTTTTATAATGTTTCAAGTGTGCTTATTTTTAATAATTTTTGAATAAAAAACAAAGCTATGAATGTTATTAAAAATTATATAATAACTATATTATAATATATATAATTTTATCATAAAAATTATATAAATTGATTACAATTATATCATAAAATATTTATTATAAATATATATATTATATATACAATATAGGTATATATATATATATATTATATATAATTTATATATTAATTAATTCTGTAATAATATATTTAATATTAGCTAATGTTTAGGTAATATAAATTGTCACTTTATATTGCCTAAACGTTAGTTTTTAAGGTCTCTTAAATTTGAATTCCCGCCAAAGCTTACGATTTTTTTTATTAGAAATTACTAAGAGATGTACAATTTTACAAAACTTTCCTCTTAATTGTTGTGATGTTAAAGCTATTCTGATTTCATAAATGGTTGATTTATAATTTATTTAATAGTACAAATGGACTTGATTAATTTTTTAAATTCCACTTTCTTCATAAGATTACATTGTAGACTCTGATTTCATACCCCCACAGTGGCATACCGCGAGTACTCATTATATCTAGGTTATTCTATGTGCCCTCATTGCAAGCTGCTCCTAGCGATAGTGCCCCAAACTAGTTAACAGGATCAGCTAAGAGTGCCTACGCCATGGGTATCACTGTCAAATTATTACCGTTGACATTTAACAATAACATATTTTGGTTAAGTAAACTGTGTGGTATGTTTCAAACAATATTAAAAAAGTATTTTTAAATAAAGCTACTTAAAAGAAATATGATACTAAGCAATGAAAGTTAATTTTTAACTTTAAATGAAAGTTTATTTTTGCTAATCTTTTGCGTACATGTGATACTTGTGACACCTGTTACTTATACTTTTTGATCGGTATTTAACTGTGCATTGTTCATAATGCCGGTGTTGACCTAACTAATTTGAAGAAATTAACACTCGCAAGCTCTACAATCATTAAAGTAGCTTCATATGCTTCATAAGCTTCATAAATCTTGAATTTTTGTATTACTAGGGATCCTATCAGGATCTTTGGGCGTTTGAAGTCTTGGCAAACTAAGGGTTTGAATTAATTCAACAATGTAAAAATTATGTACAATATTTACTAATCTTTTCTTTAGCACTTTAACAAATTATATATTATCCAAGTTGACTTTGTGGTCTTGGGGTGAAGTTTACGTTTGTGGGTTTTAACCCAGCTAAGGTTCAACCGTTTATCTTTAGCAATAAAAATCCATAGCACAACTTCCTTATGAGGGGAAGTAAATACGTCGATAGTGGCATGTAAAATAACTCTGGAATGTATGTGAAAATAACTTTCCTAGCAAATTTGTAGGCCTTTTCGTATTCTTTCACTAAAAAGTTCCATTAATGCCTTGGAGAAAACAGAAGTCACGTGTCATCGTGAGGTGTAATTCTTAATATGCTGAGGCTAGTAGTACATGCCCTATAAGTAAATGTTAACAGATATGGTTTATTTGTTATATCAATAAATAACGCATTATTTTTATTAAAGGCTTTCTATTCAGTCTCCTTTATAATATTTAAGTGTGACTACGTATTTTAATGTACCTAAATAAATCCATAAGAGGTAATTTAGGATTAGCTCTGTTATAAAACTCATTGTTGTCAGTTCTATTGTATATTGTAATGGTTGTCCAATATCTTTGCACATTCTGTCCTTTTTCTAAGGTCTACTGAGCTATAGCATAGATACACAAATTATTTTAAAATACGAATATATAGTTTAAGTATGCCCATAACATTATAAAAATGGTGATTTCTTTTTTTTAAATATTTTAGGTGTGAATCTGGCTAGTTTTGTGATATTGAAACCATCATGGAAATCAATATACCTAGTCAAACTTGTGAAACTGAAGCTGAACAAGATTCTCCAGATAACAATATCAAGAAAGAGATAAAAATAGAATCTGAGGTAATGTGCATTCAAGCCTACTTACCATGTTGGTGAACTAGTGATTTATTTTAGAACAGTTTCTTGTTATCTCTAATCTATGTTTATGGTACAGTGTTAAGACGTTATCTTGGATTTTAATCACAAAACATCGTGTTAATACTGGACATAAATAAAAAAAATTGTTGTCTCCAACAATGTCTAACATTATAACCAATGTGTTTTTTTTAAGTCTCACTAACTGTACCTTAACTCATTCATCAACCACAATCTGTTGTAAATGTTTTACTGGTCACCATCATCAACTGTTTCTAGCTCGTGGCTGGGTCACTTTAGTAAAATATCTCCATCTTCCTCTATCCTTCCACCATTCTTCCTCTATCTTTCCACCATTCTTCCTCTATCCTTCCACCATTCTTCCTCTATCCTTCCACCATTCTTCCTCTATCCTTCCACCATTCTTCCTCTATCCTTCCACCATTCTTCCTCTATCCTTCCACCATTCTTCCTCTATCCTTCCACCATTCTTCCTCCTTTAATTGCTACCATTCTTCTCCTTACACTTGCACACTTTATTATCTGCTCCTCCCATCTTTTTCTTGGCTTACCTTGCGTTTTTTTCCCCCTAAATAATTCATTTCCATTTCCAACACTTTCTTTGGCATCCATTCTTTTTCCATCCTCATTACAAGCCCATACCATCTAAGTTTTCCCCTACTATCTCATGTACCCAAACCTTTCCCTCGGATAATTTCATTCCTAATCCGGTTTCTCCTCGTGACAGCTAACATGCTCCTCACAAACTTCATTCTCATGACCTCCACTTTCCTAGTCTCTCTTACATTCTCTGTCCATGTTTCTGCTGTAGATGTAACAATGGGTACAAAGTACACCTTGTACAACCTTTCCTTACACTTCACGGGCACTTCCCTTCTCAGGTCTTTTACACACTTATAGAACAACTATCCACGCTGGTATGCATTTATATATGACCAGCTTCGGTGGCCACATGGTCTAAGGCGCTACTCTCATATTAGACTATATTGCTGATGACAGGAAAATTGAGGCTTGAATCTCAGTTGGATGTACTGTGAGTTTTTTTTTAAATTTTGGCTGGCGGAATATTTCAAATTTTACTGCCAAAGGAAAAGTTTATTAATCTCCCAAAAGCGTAGCAGGAAATATGCACACACCCACAAGCTCACAAACAACTTAGCATTATAGATATGAATGTATGCATATATTTGCTAATCAAATAAATCAAGTAAAATGCAATAATTACCTTATTAAATAGATATTTTTATTTTAATCATTATTTATTTCACATCTGTCCCCAAAGTTTCCCCTTTAATTTGCCTCCAGGATACTATGAGGGTCACATTTTCAGTGAGTGCAGGCTGCTAGTTGGGCCACACTGATATAGAGGATGTATTGAAATTGTGAAAATCTTTCATTTTTACATTAGGATTGGTTTCCCCAAACCTAAAAGAGGCTGATTTCACAATTTGTTCGTGTCCCATTTCTTTCCCTGGTGAAACAGATTTGATGAATTTTATTCAAACCATAACTTTATGTTGCAATGAACTGTTTGAAGTAAAGTCCTTTATCTGACCCTGAGATTGGAAACATCTCTTTGCGGAATCCACGAGAGAAAAAAACCTTTATACGAGTAAGCAAGGATTTCATTCCCATCATTGGTTTGTGGGTTGGTCGAAAGACACCATACACATTCAAAAATGTTTGCTTGTGAACTATTTGAGGGCAATTTGTTTCAAAAGAAACATATTCAAAAAATTTACTGCTATGAAAACTGATAGAGGGCAATCCAAGAAGACTATTAGGCGTAAATTTGTCTTAGGGGGAAAAAATGGTTCAATCCCCAATTGGTTTTCCTCTTGTTTCATTGAGTAAATACTTGTGTGTATAAAAAACAAACTACACTCTTCATCTTATTCTTAAAATATAGAAGTCTTTTCTAGTATAATCTATATACCAAACAAATAAAGTTCTAATTTTATTTAAGAAAAATATTGCTTTTTTAGTCAGAGCCAGGTGTGCCAACCTCAAATCAACTTCAGATGTTCCTACCTGCTTCTTCGGTAGAAAAAACAGTCATTGGTGTTCCTACATCCTTGGCACAAACTCCATCTTGCGCAACCAACAATTTACTACAGCCGCAAGGTAAAAAAATATATATTTATTAAAGTGCTATAGCTATGAAGGTCACTTATTAAATGTAAAGCGAAGATTGAAATACGCAAAGTTGAAGTCAAAAATAAGGTTTTTGTTACTGTCAAAAGTATCACGTCAGCACATTTTTGGGCCCCCTTCTTCCCCCCTGAATTTGTCGACTTTATTTTTTGTAATTTGTTCCCAAGAATAACCATTATTTTTTATGCAATTTATAAATTGATGAGAATTATTGTCTTAAAGGTGTAAATTAAGTTAATGGTGTGAAATAGTTAACAATAAATACTATTGTAAAATGAATTTAAATTTATTGTACACTAGACAGGTAAAATTTAAAAAAAGTTGTAAATATAAAAAAGTATTATTAGTGTATATATTAATTATTATAATTACTAAAATACCTTTAACTTAATCTAATTTTTAACTCAAGACCCAGGTCTTTGAATACACGTCTCGACACCTTTAAATAATATGTGTCCATTTAGGCTGCAGACTTCTGTGTTGATGGCCGGGGTTCAATCCGCGGCCCCGGCACAAATTTATCTGATTACCAAACCCTTCCTTCACCTCTGACAAGACATTCTTGTGAATGTGAGGAATGCCAGGTCTCCACCGTGGTTCGGATTCCACGTTAAACTGTAGGTCCTTCATTTCATTTCACAATAACCCTAATAATAATAATAATAATAATAATAATAATAATAATAACAACAATAACAACAACAACAACAACATATAGGCTGGCTGGGTCACTATGCCATTTTTGCCTGTCTCTCTCTCTCTCTTTCTCTTAATAAGCACTGTTCCGACCCCCTACCTCGCTTTGCCAGTAAAAAAACACGAACCCCTGCATCTCCTCTTATGTAATACTTGAGCACTCCCAAAACCCATGGTACTTTTAATTTTTAAACTGCCGGTATCTATTGAGCTCAACTTGGTAAAGAGAAAGATTTAGTGAGAGGAAAAAAAAACACCATATTCTTTTAGTTCTATGCTGACATATCTGAATCTATCATGCTTATATTACATTTAATTACTATTTGGTCTTAAAATACTGTTTAGAAGCTGTTATAAAAATGATCGTATTTTGATACATATCATATTATAATGAGATATTTAAAATATGTTCATAATCTACCAAAATTTTCTTCTTCCTTAGAAATATATCGAATAATCCAAAGACTGTGTGTCAAATTTAAAGAGGTTTGACCTACGACCTCATTATTTTGAAGCTTCCCACGACCTTTTAAAGTATTTGACACTCAAAAATACTTATCATAAGCTGCTATTCCTTTCTCTTGTGATGATTTTTTTTTCTCTTCATTTAGTCCTCTTGGCTATATGATTTTAAAGCATAGAATTATAGCTTTCTTAAATTTAATGTTCAACTTTCCTTTTTAAATTTCAATTTGGCTTATTTCTTGTTTAAAGAATAAAGGATTTATTATGAGGAGTAGGAGATATATTGTTTTTTTACTAATTGCTTGTCACTAATAATTGCCAATGAGTTATTATCTTTATATATTCTTTTATTGCTGTAACTACTATTTAAACCAACACAACTACAGAAGAAATATGTATTTTCTAATCCCATATAGGTTTTCCATGTGTATGCATTTCTCCACAACTTCCCTTTTGTTTATCTTGGTTTCCTTTTTTTAAGAAGTTGCATTGCACGCTTCACATTCTTTTTTTGATGAGTTTCGATAGAGACTGAAACCTAGGTCAGGGGATTGGGTGGTAACAATTGATTTTCTTCAAGAGGCGACCATTTACCTCTTGGTCCGATGGCAGCATTAGCAATGTAAAGTGTAAAATGTGTTCTTCTTTTCATTGTAAAAGCCATATTGTGTTCGGCCTTTTTTTAAATGTTTCTATCCACCATTCCTGTACTTTCTTCCAAATATTATTTTGTGCCATAAGTTTTTTGTTAATACAGCTTGGGGTTACACCTTTATCTATTACTTATTTATAATAACACATCCAACACCTTAGCTCAGTCGGTAGTGTGTCTGCCTACTGAGCTAAGGGTCCCGAGTTTGATTCCCGGCATAGTTGAAAATTTGTTATTGGTGAAATGTGAGTTTACTCTTTCACGTTGATAATATTAACGTCCGGACACTGGATGTTGTGCCTGTCCTAGTCTTAAGTTAGATTATAAAGAATATAAAGCTACAACAGGCCCAGCAAGCCGATATCGGAAACTATAATATAATAAAAACGTAACCAGACGACAGGCTGGAAACAATAATGGACCTAAACTGTAAAAATTTAAAATAATTACCGAGTTTGGCATAACACAAGGAAAAAGAAAGCAAGTTTAGTCGCACTGGTCTGTATCATTGCTTCTTTGCCTGTAAATACCAATCGTTTGACTCAAAATTAAACAATATGTTTTCTTCAATTTGCAAAGTCTCGCTTAGTTACTATTCACTCCAAATATGATTGTGGATTGGACTAATAAAACCTCCATCGATGGTCACACGAACTAAGGCGTCACTCTTGTGTTAGATCGGACTGTGGGTGTAGGGATACCGAGGTTTGAATCTCAATTGGGTGTTCAGTCTCTGAACTGTATATATTTAATATTGTAAAATAGCCTCTGTGGAATAGTTTGTTTAATCTAGTTCATTTTGATTTAGTTCCCTATTTTTATTGGTTTGTATATGTTCATTGTTCCTTGTTATTTGGTTCCCGCCGATTTTGAGTTTCCCTCCTTTTTTTTGTGAGTGGAA
Source organism: Timema californicum (assembly GCA_902141385.1). NCBI lineage: Eukaryota > Metazoa > Arthropoda > Insecta > Phasmatodea > Timematidae > Timema > Timema californicum. Next base: position 133,862 of record CABFOW010000786.1, on the reverse strand, counting down.
AGGAGGGGGAAGGTAGGTCGTTGGTTGCTTTTTGAGTTCAGTTCAATGTGGGATTCTGTTCGCGTTGGGTGTCTACTATGACGTCCACTTCTTTTGCTTTGTAAATTCTTAGTTATGTGTGATTCTGTGCTTCAGGCCCTAAAGGGGCCTCTTTGCTCCAAAACCCCTGCCAATCTTCGAGAATTGCAGAGGAATTAACAACCTTGTTCCCTATTCCTTCCTTTATTAACCCTCAAGGTAAACCTCCATTTTCGCGGGACCTTATTTATTAGAAGGTAAGCACTTGTCACATTGTTATATACACTCCACCTTTTTTCGTTTTGGTTGTTGTTTTTTGATGCTAATAGTTTGTTGACTGGAAAGAACATTGGGTTTAGTGAGTGTTTTTTCCTAGATGGTTTTCCACTTGCCTTCAATGCAACTTGAAGTACATTTCTTATTAAATTCTACCTTCCACACCCCATTCCATTACTGTTAACAATCCGTGACAGCAAAAAGTGCAACCATTAATAAGATGTGAAACAAATTAAAAAAGTTTATTCTTTGATGTAAGGTCTCATTTATAAAAAACAAATACTGTGCTATCAAACCGAACTACGGTAAACTCTTGATTCCATACTCAGGTTTGAGAACTATCCCTGCACGGGTCTTAAAATATACTACAGTACATTTGTTTTTATATTTTCACAGGGCAAAACAGATTTTATTTCACATATATTATAACTGTAATAAGGTAAAGCGTCAGCAATATGTTAAAGCAGAAAATAAAACATAGTTACCCATTTTGTTGGCTGCATGATCTAAGGTGCTACTCTCCCAATAGACTATACTGCCGAGGACAGGGAGATTGAGGTTAGATTCCGGTCGATTGTACTGAGAATAGATTTCCTAAATGGTTTTCTACTCTTTCTCCACACAAATGCAGGTACATTTCCTCTAAATTAAACCTTTCTCATCCCTAACTCATGAGCATTATTTTTACATAAGCATATAACCTGAATTGGTAGTAAGACACAGCGCTAAAAAAACATGGTTCACCAAACAGATGTAGGAGGAAATACCATACAAACAGCACTGAATTGTTTAGTGTAGGCTACCATTCAAACCCGATTTTTAGAACAAACGATAAACCGATATAGCCTGATGTTTTTAGGCGGTACTAGTCTTCATTCTTCTTAACCTTCACGATGAATTGACCTTGGACAGGTGTCATCATTCATAGTTCGCGCGTAAATGTTGCAGCTAACCTAACCTAACCCGGTTTGGCCTAATAAAATTGTAAGCATTTATCTTATGATCTAGGCCAAAATTTCAAGATTAAGCAATTTAGACTATGCTAAACCAGTGCAACCCACCTCGGTGAAGTAGTTGGCTAACGCGCTAGTCGTGTTGAGCTCGACTGCTGAGGACGGGGAGATCGAGGTTCGAATCTCGGTTGGGTGAACTAGGGGTGGTTTTTCCTAAATGGTTTTCCACTCTCCCTCCACGCAAAGGCGGGTTCACTTCCTCTAATTCAACCTTCCCAATTCCTAATCCAAAAGTGTAAATAGTACTTAAAGCGTATAATCCGAACGGGTAGTAAGACACCATGCTAAATATTATATTATTATTATTAAACCAGTGCATCCCAAGGCTCTTAAGATGTATCGATTCGGCCTAGTCCAATTTAGTTTCTCCTGGAATAGGGTTTGGACGGTAACACATACATGTATAAAACTGTTTTACGCAAATTATTATCAATGCTATAAATACATTTTATTTGACATTATTAAAGGAAAAGTTGTGTATTTGATTATCTTTGTTTTTTCATTGCATTCCACAATAAAAATTACCTCGGATAATCAGGAGCTTACTGTATTCATGAAACATTTTTATGCTGACATACCTACCTGGCCTGCATTTTATAGTACCTACATTACTTTGTGATTGTTTAAAATTGCAGACACAATAATTTATATGGAAAACATTTAATTACACAAAGTTATGAATTATATAAAAACTTTATATCATAGGACATAAAAAAGTAAATGAAAACATATTTACAACATACATACTTTATTTTTTTCTAGAGTTGTCTACCACTCCGGCGCATAAGATTGGGTCAAGAGCTCCTCTCTCAGGGGGGAAGCTTCGTACGAAACTTGAACCTAACATAGCGCACCGACCCAAGGAGCTGGAGATTCGGCTTCAGAAGGCGAGGAGCAAAATTGAATATCAAAAACGGTTGCACCAATTAAATCTCAAACACCAAACGGAGATGTTTCGGCTGGAAGTAAAGAAGCAACTAAAGACCAATGCGCTACGTCTTCAGATTTTACGCGAGCGCTGTCTTGTGAAGATGGCGTTTGATTCACAAGTCAAGCAATACCAATTGGCAGTTCAGCAGGAAAGCTACAAACTCAAGAGGCATTTGATCCGATTGGAACGGAAGCAGGTGAAGGATACAGATTAAGAGAGTAAATTTTTTAGCAATATATCTTACTATTTGTCTGAGTTATACTCCTAAGTACTAATCACTCTAATGTTTTAGGGATTATGATGCTCTAATTTAGAGAAAGTGTATCTACATTTGTGTGGAGGGAGAGCGGAAACCCACTAAGGGAAAACCACACACTCGACTGGGATCAAATCTCGATTTCACCGTCATCGGCAGTCTCGCCTAAGAAAGTATTCACTAACTACATATCCTATTGGCCCAAATATAATACTTCCTCCCCCCTAATATGACTGTAAAATTTTGGGGGTTTCTTTTTTACATCCATTACTGTTTCTATCCTGAGGCCTGGGTCAGTTTTTTTTAAATTTAAAACCATACATTTTCAACTATTGGCTTGCTAGATTTTTCGTAGTTTTTGAAGGTTTTCTACATAACAATTAAAAGGTCTTGAAATACCTCGAGGCTATTTGTTTGTTGTCTCATGTATTGATCTTAATTTAAAATAAAAATTGTAGCTTCTTCACATCTCCCCGTTTACTTGAGATGCCGAGGAAACCATCTTTTCAACACAATCCCTCGCGCATTTGCCATGGGTGATTTTTTAATATCGGTAACATAGCCCAGATTCTGCCATAAACTAACACTGAAGTTCAGTTTCTAGGTTAGGTTAGTGTATAAAAATATATAAATAACCACAATATAAAAAAATTGTTCATGCCTAAATTAACTAGCAAATAAAAATTCAATCTCTGATTCGACTTCGAGAATATTTCATAAATTCGAATTGATTTCACTTTGAATTGACAAAGTGGACCTGGGACATAACTAGGTAGTACTAACACAAATGTTTTTGGTGATTAAAAACATGATAGTTATTATTATTATTATTGATCATTTTATAGGCAGAGTGCAAACCACCAGACTTTGTAAATGTGCCGATAAAATCTGAAGCCCAAGAAGTTTGCGAGCCATCTACGTGTTGCAGTGTCGTTCCAATAAAACAAACACAAGAGGTAATCAATTAATTTTACATATACAGGAACATATAAAAAGTTTATTTTATATTTTAGTTTCGATTTTCATTCTTTGAAAGCTTGTTAAATTTCTAGAAAACCTTGGTTTATATATAAAAAAAAGGTTTATTAGAATAAGCGCTTTTAATATTTAGTATGGTTGCCATTCTTTCTTATTTCTATTTTTTTTTTCTGAAGCCAAAACATAATAGGCTGTAAATGTTTTGGTTACTTATATTTATTCATTTCCATGGTATCATGTCACTATAGCTACCCTTAGTGCACACCACATATTAGTGGGACATTTCAATATCTATCTGGCTCGCGATTCTAATGGTGAACTTTGTTATTCTTTTCACTTGATAGTGCTTATGTATTTATTTGTTTACTCAGTTTTATTCACACGGCAAACCTTTGAATTATTATCTTAAATTGTTTCAGTACGTTTGTTTAACCCTTGTATCTTATATTTATTTATGGTATTAATCTACTTAGCATCCAACACCTTAGCTTAGTTGGTAGTGTGTCTGTCTACTGAGCTAAAGGTCCCCGAGTTTGATTCCCGGAAGGGCCGAAAAATTTATCACCGGTGAGATGTGAGTTTATCTTTCCACAGTGATGAATTAGCGGCCGGGGACTGGATGTTGTGCCGGCCCTAGTCTTAAGACCTAGATTATAAGGCATATGAAACTATGACAGGTCTAGCATGTCGATAGTGGAAAATATATGGCTTGGATAAAAAAAACTGACCCAGACCACAGGCTGGAAACAGTGATGGATGTAAAAAAAGTAAATCTGGTTAGCAGATGAATTTTATATTTTATTTTTTTAAGGCCGTAATGACTAAAGTAAATCTGGTTAGCAGATGAATTTTATATTTTATTTTTTTAAGGCAGTAATGACATAATTGTGTCTATGTATCTATAAATTGCAACTTCCATATTTGTTAATAATATATATTTTATTTACAGCTTGAGTCTGAATCAGTACAGGTGAACTGTCCTATTAAGTCAGAATTTGCAGATAACGAGTGCCTGAAAGTAACATCCACCTTTCCATCTTCTTGTTTTCCAATCATCTCAGAGGAAGCTGTGGTACAGTAATCATTCGGTCACTTTCCTAATCACTAACCATAACATTATAACATTGCGGTGAGCTATACTTGCCACGATATAGCTTTAAATAATGTTTGAACTGACACTTGAACTGTTGATTATGATAATGCCTAATAGGTGACCTGGCAGTCTAGGGGCAAGGTGTCAGACTTCTGTGCTGGCGGCCGGGGTTCAATCCTCGGTTCCGGCACAGATTTATCTGATTACCAAACCCTTCCTTCACCTCTGACAAGACATCTTGTGAATGTGGGGAATGCCAGGCCTCCACCGTGGTTCGGATTCCACGTTAAACTGTAGGTCCTCCATTTCATCTCACAATCACCCTACCATTACACATTAGCGTAAGTGCGTATAACCCGAACGGGTAGTAAGACGCGGTGCTAATAATAATAATAATAATAAGATAATGCCTAATAACATCATCAGATCACGATGGTTTCTATACAATAATTACTATTAAGTTGTGATGGGTTGTGCTGTAATGGCGGAATCATAATCAAATAAACCTTTATGTTACCTTTCATCGCATGAGGTTTTCCTGCCAGCCAATCTGTTACAAACCATGCCAACCAGAATATTAAGTACGCCAATCGTTTGTCTATAGTATTCACACAAACTTCTTTAGCATAGTTTGTTTATTCATGTTTCTTGGGCCAAAAATAAAGTCTTTGAATATTTTTTTTTACACTTTATATAGTAGCTCCAATAAATTTCTATTGCAAGTACTTGAAGCCTATTCATCCCTAAATAGTCGAGCTCCTTTATAATGAAAATGTTGTTTTCAAACAGTTTATATTCTTTGTATATATTTTGCTCCCGAGATTTTGTGTTTACGTTGACATAAATCCTGATCACAAACTAGGTTTCTTTATGTCACGGCGACGTTAAGGGAACATTACATTTTGTGGTTGTTAAAGTGATCGTGATCCCGGCATTACTTAATGAGGCGGTTAGTTAATTTAATAGCGTAGCATTGATCAAAGCTCAAGCCATGTAAATCAGTACATTTCACTACATTGCAACTGATATTACGAGAATTCCCTTTCTTGCACTTTACTCATACTCAATTCAAACAAACCCCAAACAACTCTCTTTAGTGACCACATGGTCTAATATGTTACTCTTGCAATAGATTAGACTACTGAAAACTGGCAAATCAGGGTTTGATCCCAGTTGAGTCTACTGAGAGGTTTTTTCTCTAAACAGTTTTACACTCTCCTACACAAATATGGGTACACGGGCTCATCGCTAGCACATTATTGTAATTAGTACATAGATGTATAACCTGAAAGATCATTAAGACGCGGTGATAATTAAACCCCGAACATCAAAACAAAGCAACAAGTTTCTACCATTCACTTTCCTTCAACCCTCACCAATGAGCATACAAACAAAGAAATCATTCTTGTCTTATTTGTGTTGCCGTTCCCTTTGACGGGGAGGTTGGGGTTAGAATCCCAGCCAAGTGTGCCAGTTTCGGTTTTTATTGTGGTGTTCCCATCCGACACCTTAGCTCACTCATTAAAAGTTTTTGTCTACTGATCTAAGGGTCCTGGATTCGATTCCCGGCATGGCTGAGAAATTTACCCTGGAGTTTACCCTTTCATAGTAATAATTTACCTCCCAGGGACTGGATGTTGTTCCTGTCCTAGTCTTAAGTTGGATTATAAGACATATGAAGCTATGGCAGGTCTAGCAAGCCGGTAGTGGAAAATATAATTATAGTTTGAGTAAAAAAACTGACCCAACCCACAGGCTGGAAACAGTAATTAATGTAAAGTAAAGATGTTTTCCCACTCTCTTGCTCTCTCTCTGTACACATTGTGAGTACACTTATTCTAAATTCTACCTCATACTTACAATATTAGCTTAGCTATGGGGGTAAGTTCAAATGGAAAACTAAACACATAGAATGAAAATTCTTACCTCGCCATTCTTTATATCTTCCCATCATTTGTAGATAGTCAGATCAAAATCTTTGAAGGAAAATAAAACAAAATAATGAAGACAAAAACACACTCTACATTCTGAATTAGTTATGGAGGCATTTTTTTGACAGTTATTCAAGTTACTTAAGCAATTTAACTATATTTATATGTAGAGTCAGTTGGTATACAGGGAGCACATGAGATAATGGAGGAAGCAAGGGTGAGATGAGAAGGCCATTTGATGAGGAGAATGGAGTACATGAGAGTGAACTGTCTCTAGATATAAAAAACATATTTAAAATGTATTCTAATTTGTATTTTAACTATCTTCAATTGGTTTTTGTTAGATTTTAATTATTCAGGAAATATTTGTTGGCCAGGGCTTACTTGTTTATTTAAGGAAAACTTCTTTACACATTTTGAGGGAGTTTCTTAACTGAGTTATCTATAAAGATTCATAAACATCTTTCTTAACCTAAGCCAATTATAAAATTCAAATACAAATTCAGTTCGTGATAGTGGAATTTTTACATAGTGAAATATTTCAAACATATTAATAAACTTGATTGTTTTAAAAAAACAATATTCTTCATCTGAAACACATATGCTTGCATCAGTAAGCCATAACCTGCTTACTTTTTCAAACCTGTCCTAGAATGTTTTGAATTGAAGTATATTTTCAACTGTGCATGTGTCGAATCGTCCATATTGCCTGTAGTTTGCCCGTTTATTTAAATAAAGTAATTATGTGGTAGGAAAAATTCAAATATTTTATTTCATCTTTTATAATATTTATCGGCACCGATAGGAGCTAAGCGATTTTATTAGTTTTTTTAATGTTGGGCATTTAAAAAATTCCTTGATTAGCCCCAAGATTCTCTGAGAATTTCCTGGCTCACCATACAAAGTTAAATTCCCTGAGAATTACAGGTTTTCCAGGCGAGTAGACACATTGCTACAAAATAATACTTAATGAAGTAAAATGTAATAAATGTTGACTGTAAGAAAGTATTTTGTCTGTCACTTTATAGTTGAAAAGCATTTGTTGCCTAAAACTATATTTTTTTTGATAAATCCTTTCAATAGCATTAAAATAAATTAAGAAACATAACTAAATGTCTAGAATAACATTTTACATTTTCACAATCCACATAAAGTAATGTTTTGTTTTATTGGATTACAGATTAAAGAAGAGGACCCTTAATTCCTACCCACTGCACACTTTAAATGTCAATTTTCAGACATTATATAGTAGATATATTAAACAAATTCTTTAAAATGGGAGATGAGTAAATCTTCAAACAGTAATCTGAACAATAATTACTAACAGTACTTTAGAGATTCATTTATTAAGTACACTAGAAAGTGGATATGCTATCAAAGTTGGTTATTACATAGCACATAAAGATATTTCACCAAGGTCAAGATGTAAGCTTGTGCGAAACCGTGATTTTCCATTTCGAGTTGAAACCGAATCTTGGCAAACCAACTCAAATCGCTTCTGAATCGAATATCATACTCAGAATTTTTTCGGATTGAATCTGAATTGAATATCATAGTAAAAACAAAATTTTATTTTGAAAATGTTTCAAATCAAATAACATACCTTTAGGAGTTTTTGAAAATATTTTAAACTTAAACTTAAGTTAAAAGAGTAAACAAAGCCTCATGACTAACTTATGAAAGGTTATAAACAAAATAAATTACTATTTTCTTAATAATGGTTTGCTGTATAAGACCATAGAAAGTTGAAATTATTCTTAAGTATGAAAATATTTGAATTTCGAACTAAACCCTTCAAATCTGAATCTCAAATTTACTTAGGTTCAAAATTTTGAATTCACCACGAATCTCTTTAATAATAAGACTCAAAAGCTTGGATCGAATTCAAGTCTTAGCAAGATTCGAATTTAGATTCAAAATGTTGAAGGTTTGCACAGGCTTATCAAGATGTAAGTTTTTTTTATCACATGCTTCATCTCAGGAATATTGAGGAACTTTAGTTTGTGAAAAATTCTAATTTTAATGTTAACTAAAAAATGCTCCAATAAGTTGCTATTTGAGATGTAGAAGGAACCAAGTAAGATTCTCTAAAGAATAGTTATTGCAATTCAACAAACTGGTCCATAACTTCTCAAACTTAAAATGTAAATTTGAAAGGCAGATCTAAAAATGTTCTGAAAGGAGTCTAAGACTGCCTGCTTCTATTACTAAAGCAAATACAATATGGCCGGAAATTAAGTATACCGAAAGTTGGCAAGACTGTGCCTTGTAGATATAGGCAGAAAGGCAACGTAACGAGGTTGTAGTGTTACCTTGGTGATGGCAGTGACTGTTCATATTGTAAAGTGATTCGGTTTTAAGTATTCATGAGAAGGCCTTTTTTTTTTGTGAAGCATTATTCTCGGTGATAAGGAATTGGCCGTTTATCGAAACCCACTGTGAGACTTGTGTTTGAACATTTTGAAGAATATTTTCATATAACCCCACCTGCAAAGTGAAAAATAATTTGACTTACATGAGTGATACTGGGGTAGAAATTATTTATATAAATCACTAATAAATACAAAAATACATTTTTACAGAGTAGTTATATTGAAAGTTTGTGCTTAAGATTTATTGTTTTAGCTTATTTTCTACTCTAGTATATCTCAGGTAATTTTGTTGGCTATTTCCCCTAATCTAAACCGTGATTTAACCTAACTTTCTTTATATTCCAAATAATCTTTGGTTTCTTTTTACGACATGATTTATTAAATTATTACATGAGTTAGCTTTATAAATAAAACATCAAGAAAAAAAGGCTGTGGTATTGTCTTCCTTCTCTTTGTAAAAGTGCAAATGAGATTATTCTTAAAAGGCTGTGTTTACAAATGTGCCTATAAGATTTAAAGTAAAATGTTTCTTGTGATATATTATTAAGTGTGGGTATTTTATAATGCATGGATGGAAACTGCATTTTTCTTATTTTGTCAATATTTCTTTATCGTGATACGATAAGTAAATAGCTTAAAGATTTTGAATGTTGTTAGGATGGTTGTCACATGTTCATACAATGTAATAACTTCTTAATTTTTCTTTAAATTTCTATTATTATTATTATGGCTATAATTCAGCCACTTTTATTTTAATATAATAGTATTAATGTTGTTATTGTCAAATTTTATAGTTTCTAAGTGTAAGAGTTTTTAAAGAATGTTAACCCAATAGTTATTTTAATTATCTTATTTTACTATTTTGATTTCACTTTGTTTATTATACTACTAATAAATAAGTTTAAAGGATGATTTACAGGGCTTGAAAAAAGCCTTATCTGAACGAGGGAGAAATTTTTGTTTAACGAGTAAAAAAAAACTGCTTTTAATCGTTAATTTTGTTGGTTGAGCTGGATCCTTCTTATAAGTTAGCCTGTTGATAAAACTGCTTAAACACTCTTGCAAGATTGTTATCATCTATACTACTCTTTGACTTAAGCGTAGAGGTGATATCAATATCTTATTATGGATCGAGGGCAATTTCGAGATATATATAAATCTGAGTTGCTAATAATGAAACAGTTTGGATCACTAAACACAACAAAAACAAAGAATTGTGATTAATGTTGGCTGCGTTTTGTCGCATTCTTATCTTGTTTGTTTGCATGGGAGGGATGTAGAAATGGCTCACAAGAATCTGTTTCATTTTTTCAAAAACCGTATATTCTGGTTTGGTACATAGTGTTATGTAAAATAAGATTGAATGAGGGCCTAGTTTAAATTTAACATAAATTGTGTGGCTATAGTCTGATCATGCTGACTGATGAACCAGCCTAAAGTTTTTCAAACCCTGATGATTTAATTAGAATATTAAAGACATAATACCTCATGTTTTATTGCCTTACTAAACATTGAATATGATAAGTTTTTACACATTTGATAAATACAAGCTATTACAATGTATTAATGTTCAATAAAACTGTATTTGTTGTCAACATTAAGGATGAATAAAGTCTTTGCTGTGAAATTTTAAGATATTTATTTTATTATTTTATTATTAGTATTATAATGTAGGCATATGTATTTTACCTTAAGAAAACTCAGATTATGCATTTCAAATGTTCAAATCATTTTTAATACATGTAAAAATCACACATTTTTTTAAATAAAACTGTTTATAATACAATTTTATATTTCCAATTGGCAATATCTTCGCCAACAAATGGTGGCTGCTTGGTTGGTACAGCTCGATTGCGGGCTGAAGCCATGGAGGTTTTTTTTATGCGAAATTGATAAATCGCTGTTGAAAGAAAGGGTGATTTTCTGTATTTGCAGTGTCTACTTCGATCTTTTTTTTTAATATGATGTTTTTTGACACATTATTTATGAAGAAACTATTTTTTTTTTTTAAATAATAATCAGTTATGTAGATCTCCGGAAATCAATATCAAAATAAATCTCTTCAAGTTTTAAATAAATAACTATATTTTTATTCTATGTTCAACAACTTATGATCAAGGATAAAGATTGAGAGATGATCGAATCCTGGTCGGGTGGTTTTTCACTCTTCCTCCACGCAAATGCGGGTAAACTTCCTCTAAATGCAGCCATCCTCATCCCTATTTCATTAGTATAACTAGTACATTTGTGCTTAACCTGATTAGGTAATAAGGTGTGGTGTTAAAAACAAAAGCTGTCAGCTAAGGTTCTTCCTGTGAAGATAGGATATTTAAAACCTCGGGGTCTTTTTATCTTTTCTTCCCCTTTTTCTTCTTCTTCTGGGCTTCCGGCCAGGGGAACCCCCGGCACTTGAGCACGTCCTGGATGTTGTGACACGTGTAATATGCGTTGTCCATGGCGTGCTCGTTGAATATGTCGATGTTGCAGCGGCTCTTGGAGCGACTCTCGGATTTCTTGCTGGTCTTGGTCGCCCCTTCGTCGCCGTCCTCGTCGTCTCCTCCGCCCCCTTGCTTCTTCTCACCGTCACTAGGACGACGCGAAGGTTTCCGCTTACCTTTCCCGGCCATTATGTCATCACCGCTCGTACAAGATGCTGTCGGTTTAAGTTGTTTTAGCCTTTGGAAACGAGGATGTATCCCTCCTACAAACAATAATTTAACTGTAGGGATACAATATTCTTAAAAATATATAAATAAAACGAATTGAATACAATAATTATTATGAAGACCTTGAAACAACAATTCTAAGCAATTGGCGAAAGAGATTATATAGCCTTGTTTTTCACTTAAATTAAAATGGCACATTATTAAAGATTCGAAAGAAAATTTAATAATTGTATTCAAGGTTCATATTCGAGAAATGTAGGGTCTGACCCATCTCTAGTTTAAGCCTTAGGATCCTTGTCTGGTTCCATTATGGTACAACACCACACAAGTTATAAATAAATTAAAGTTTTTTTTATACTTTAGTGTCAGTTTTTTAGCAATTTTGGATCAAACGAGAGATAAAAATAACTAACACATTTGTTGGGGGGAACAAATGCATACTTGCTGTTGTATCTAATATTATTAAATATATTTTTATAATCTACAAACATTATTAATGTAGATAACCAATGGTAACTATTATTATCTTAGTGAAATATATATATATTTTTAATTTTATGGAGTCGACCGGCAAGCAAGCTATACCAACTGAGTGGTCGTCACATGTTTGCGAAGATAGTGCCAACATTTGAGGATAGCCCAGTGAACCCTCTGCCGTTAATCACAGTTTTCTAAACTGTAGCCACTACTTCTTTATTCAAGTAGCTATTCATTTGCACCTCATGAGGCTGAGTTGACTGTTCTAGACCTACTGCTTCACAGAAAAATCTGGAATAGCCAGGGATCGAACAAGGAACCTCACATTTACCCAGGCACTCTGACCACTAGACCACAAAGGCGGTTCTTAGTGAATCAATATTCAGATGTTATTTCTGCAATAGACTACACAAATATCAGAATAAAAGATTGTAGTGTATCATAGTTTTAATAGTTATGGATTACACGTTTGATTTACTCACTTTTGTCAGCATTTTATGTGACCTCCAGAATCATTTTCATGACCCCTGCATGGGCCATGACCCATAGTTTAAGAACCTGTGGATAGTCTATACTACATATCCATAATGCAACCAGTCAAGGCAAGGCTACCTTTCAGGTTATATAGAGTGAACATTGTTATTTTTAATTTTTTTTTCCCTTGGAATATAACATTTATTACTCCTATACTGTACATAAAATCAACAAAACCAACATTTTAAGCAACCCGCAACCATTTTCAGAATCATACTCAGATTTTAAATCATCTTTCTTAGATATGGGCACAGCATTTTGTTGAAGAAATAGTGTTGTTTTGTACTGAGTTTGATTATTATATAAAAGAAAAATATTTATTTTATAAATTATAATGAAAAGTGAATTGACACCATCTTTGATCAAAGGTGTGTAATTACATTGCATCACAATTTCTTCAAATTTTTACAATACATCTGATTATAAAAATAGAGGCCAATCATGTCAAAAATATTTACGGATGGACCATGAAACTTTTAAAAATTTGGTCATCAAAGATGCTTTGTTAATAATTTTAATTTATTTATTTGAGGTATTTAACGTCCACTTTCTGAATTGATTAATTATATCAGCACACAAGGTATTCTATGAGCGAGGGTGAAAGGGCCTAGCAATTTTTATGAAATAGGTATTTTCAAATACCTTCCAGGATTCTCTTAGATGCCACAATCAACACGGGACTGACGGCTATACTTCCCATCCAGAGGAAGTTGTGCTACAGATTTATATATATATCAGGACAAATCCGCCAACACTGGCTGGGTTTAAGCCCACAGTCATCGGGTCTTGAGGCGAATACTTAACTTCAAGACCACCGAGGTTGATTTTTATAATTAAAAGAAAAACATACTTATACTATAGCCTAAACAAGTGTGGAAAATGTTATATTAAGTAAATCCTTTATAAATTCTTTGTAAAATATATTATTTTGGAAAAGATCTTCGACGGATGGTCAAAGTTCAATCTAATTAATGTGATCAAATAACTTATATAATAAACCGACCCCGTGGTGTAGTGGTCAGTGCACCTGGTTACGAACCTAGGGTTCCCAGGTTCGGCCTTGGTTGGTACCCTGAGTATTTTTTCTGAAAGGGTAACTACTCCAAAGTTCACCAGGGTTTGGTTAGTTAAGCTAAGTTAGGTTTAAGTGTTTAAACCTAACTTAGCCTCACATTCACCATCACCTCATCTCATCTCATCGGGACATGGAAAGAGCTTCCACTGAAGGGATATGGCATCAAAAGAAAGGTATTAATACTGTACTCATTTAAAATATCAAGAAAAATATTGATACAGTCAACTCTCGATTCTACGACCTTTAACGGTTCCCTGGAAAAGGGTCGTTATTTCGAAGGGGTCGTTATTGGAATTTTAACAGATTTTGTTCCACCCCTGACCTTCATACGAAAAAATTGCATTTTTTAGACAATACGTGAAAAAGTAAATAAAATAAAACCTACCTATTTCTTGAAGAAGGTACTCCTTTCACTCATTTCGTCAAAATTATAAGTTCGTATCAAATAAAAAAAAATAGCGTGGGTCATCAAAAATCGTTCACAAAATCCAACCAAAAACGTAACCAAATCAAAATAACAATGTTAAACAATAGCATGGGTCGTCAAAAATTGTTCACAAAATCAAACCAAAATAGTAACCAAATCGAGAATCGAAATAACAATGGCAAAAGCAAGCCTGGCGCGTGATGTAGCGGCAGTCGCGCGCGGGGAAATATTGTCTTGCTTGTGGGAGGGGGTGGACAGAGTCAAGTGATGTTGGCTGGCATTGATGAGGTGGTGTCTTTTTTTATACCTGACCCACCCCAGTTACTAGTAATACAGCGCTCACAAAGATAATTGCAACGCAGTGACCTAAATAAATGCAACAAATACATTTTACAGCTGATTTCCTTAAACTTTTCAACCTTTTTTCCCACATTTTTCATGGTTCCCCAAAAAAGGGTCGTTACTTCGAGAGGGACGCTATTCCCGGGGTCGTAGAATCGAGAGTTGACTGTATTGTACTAGTATCGAAAGAAAAGAATCAATAACAGTAAGTATTGGTATCGAAATTTTAATCTTGGAATTTTTTTTTTATCAAGTAATAATTTCAACTTTTGCACAATAATAATAATTGTATTTTCATATGTATTTAAACACTGAAAATTATAATGACTTAACCGTATTATAGTATATTTAGGTTTATGTTATGTGTCGGAACTTGGAAGGTATGATAGAATTAATTGTATGATGGGTTTTATTAAAGGTTTTACCATACCAGCTTTCAAAATAATTATGAAAATTTAGCTGATTGAAAGTTATTTAACAGATAAATACGATTATAAATATCTTTTTTCAATCTATTTTGTACACTTCTTTAACCATAATAAACATTTAATCTCAGCATGAGTGAAGATAACAAAAAAATTGTTTCTTTTGATACCGATCTGATTCTGGAGTGTGAGTACTAATATCAGTAGAAGTATCGGGCAAAAAAGTCTTGAGTAAAAAAAATACTATTATCAAAAGTAAAATATCGATATTAGTAAAGAATCGATACTTTTTTGTGAGTACTAATATCAGTAAAAGTATCGGGGAAAAAAGTATTTAGT
Organism: Timema californicum; assembly: GCA_902141385.1. NCBI lineage: Eukaryota > Metazoa > Arthropoda > Insecta > Phasmatodea > Timematidae > Timema > Timema californicum. The sequence goes on along the minus strand of CABFOW010000786.1, from coordinate 118,709 downwards.
AAAAAAATACTAGTATCGAAAGGATAATGTTGATATTAGTAAAGTATAGACACTTTTTTCACATCCCTAATGTACGATTGGTACAGTTGTTCCTCTTCTGGCCAACGGTACATTAGTACTGGATAATCTTCCCACAAACTGGCCTACAATTGATGTATCCCAGACGCGCATTATTATTATTATTATTATTATTATTATTATTATTACTCTTATAAAAGATATATGACGGTGTAATACCACATTAAATACTTAAGTTTAATCACAGAAATAAAGTGGTACATTCATTCAGTCGACGATTTGAACTGTAACCTAACACATTTAAAACCATTTCTTAGTATTCTGAAAATTGAAAAATGACACCTGGACACGGGAATCGAACCCGGGACATTCGGCTTAGTACGCCAATGCTCTTACAACTGAGCTATTCAGGAGCATTAACAATAGTTTCGGCTATTTGTTTCATTTCTTAGTAGCCTACAGTTTAGTGTAATCAAACAAATGTTACTGGACTTACTGTTTATTTATTTAGTTGTCGGAGTTTATTTACGGTTATTCTATTGTAAGAAGCTTTTGTTACAACTTTAGACAAAACACAAGAGGCTTGTTATTCACACGAAACAGATAAACAATAACATTCATAAGGAGTTGTGCTTCGAACACGCACGCAGTAAATTGTGAGTTACGGTAGGTACTACTTTTGGTCGGACGAATACAAAACACGTTGATTACTTTTCTTCGATCCGTCGCCATGGCAACGTTGAGGGGATATATGTGTGTGTTATTTTTTTTTTGTCTTCGCTGTAACTGAATCGTGACACGCGAAATTGAAGAAATTTTCGAATTACCTTGAAGGAACGAGTGCCTACCTTTAATAATCAAGAGTTTAATGAAACTCCAGAGTAAAATTGTTCAGTTCTATGTGGAGTCTACAGTAATGTTGTGTTTGTTGTTTATAGGTTTCAGAGGCGTACCCACAGTTTTATAACAGGGTAGACCAAACTGAGATTAAACCACTTGTTTCGAGGGATGACCGAGAGGGTGGGGGTAGGGTGTAGGGGGAACCTGTTATAGTTTCAACGGCTTAATAATATTTAGTTGGCATTAGGAACGTGAAATTTCACGTCACCGGTTCTTATCTTTCGTTAGTTCTATCCAGGTCAACTCACTACACCCTTTTCCTATCTTGATATAGTTCTCTCTAGTTCACCTTATTGCATTCTAGCCTTTACTTGAGATAGTTCTATCCAGTCCACCTTACTACATTCTAGCCTTTACTTGAGATAGTTCTATCCATCTCACCTCATTGCATTCTAGTCTTTACTTGAGATAGTTCTATCCAGTACCCTTTATAACATTGTAGCCTTTACTTGAGATAGTTTTATCCAGTCCACCTCGTTACATTCTAGCCTTTACTTGAGATAGTACTATCCAGTCCACCTCATTAAACCCTGCTGGCCCAGGGTACACCTATGAAGGTTGTTTATACGTACGGTACCCGCAATGAGATGTTGTGATGACAGTGAATAAGGAGGTGTGAGCTAGCGAAAGTCTAAAGCCTAATTTACCAACCACTGGCGACCGTTAGGATAGTTCCCCATTAATAGAAGAATACCCAAGGTATCGGACGAGAATTGAGCCTGGGACCCCTAGTTCCGTAGCCCGGTGCTCTGACCACTACACCACGGTGCCGGATAGTTAAGGCACCAATCCATGAGGTGACTCATTTACTCGCAGTAATGTAGTGTGACCTTCTAGTGTTTAAAAGTGACCCATGCCCAAACACGGTGGTAGTCCTGACTGGATCACTAGTAAGTTATTACCGACGAGATGCGACCATGTAGGGGGAATATCGCCGTGACCCACAATACACCATTCTTACTTTCAATAGGTCACTGCACTCTCGTTAGGTCCCCGTGGTGGAGTGGCTAGAGTACATTCACGACCTTAGCTTACTTGGACGACCGCTCACAAAGTTACTAGAAAGAGCCCCTAATGTATCCCTACGCCAACAGCTGACATCTGTCACTTTGGATAGCTGTAATGAGAATACATGGTATTTATTTTATTAATATTCTAGTTGATCACATAAATTTAGGCCTAAACTATTTGTATTTATTTGAGGTCGTGGATAAAGCTTATTTATAATTGTATTGAACTTTAAAAAAAATATATTCACAGCATTTTCACAAAATATCTAGCGAATATAGATTCAAAATGGCGACCGTGATTGATCGTGACGCAAACAAGTTCTTTACAAAGGTGCACCCGCGCAGTGAATAAAAATAATTTATTCAGTTAAATATTTTGAAATACGATATAATAATTTACTATTTATATATAAAAAAAGTATTTTCTCTTTTACGAGTAAATACGATACCTTTATTAAAACGTATTACTGTTTGCACTATATTACATATTATAGATAACATTGCAAAACGAAAAATAAGTACTTTTATGTTTCGGATTGGATAAAAAGAAATTATTAAAAGTTATAAAATAGTGTGAGAAGACTTAAGTCTATGTTATTTTAAATGTAAAATATCGGTCCCGGCAAAGATTTATCTGATTGCCAAACCCTTCCTTCACCTCCGACAAGACGTGTATTAATCACAACTTGTGAATGTGGGGAATGTCAGGTCTTCACCGTGGTTCGGATCCCACGTTAAACTGTAGGTCCTCCATTTCATCTCACAATATACCCTACCATTACACATTAGCGTAAGTGCGTATAACCTTAACGGGTAGTAAGACGCGGTGCTAATAATAATAATAATTTAAAATATAGCATGTAATTTTAAAAAAACTTATCATTTATAACAAAACAGTGATCTTTTACAAGGGTAATTGACCCAAAACCTAAACACATTATTTTTGAACTGTCATTCGGGTAAAAACCCATGGTGAATAGACTCTAAAAACGTTGACCACGGAAGAAGATGGAAATGAAGGAAAACAAATCAAATGGTTCTTCAGTAGAAACATAAGAGTTTAAATTTCTCCTCATTTTGATTATACGTCATTGGTGCCCTGGAATTTAATAACGTTTTCTAGTCATTTAAAAAGTTTGTTATCTAATGCCACTGTGCTCGTTACGGATATATTCTTTGAATCGAAAAATTACACCTGGACACGGAAACGGTATTGGGAAGGTCCAGGGTTCGATGTCCTTGTACAAGTGTAATTTTTTTAAATTCATTTAATATAATAAAAATAATAATAATCGACTTTAATGACGAATTTAACGCTACCACCTTTTCTTACACTTAACCAATACAATTTAAAATTAAGTTTAACAAAATAATATACATTAAAAAAAATTAATAGAAAATCTAGAGCTAAAATACACATGGATTACGTAATATGAGAACCGGAAATCAATTTAACACAAACATAAATCATTCACACACGCGCAAACACACAAGGTGAGATTACGTCTCACTCCCCTTAATCTCACGAATGAGCTTCCACGCGCAGATTATTTGCGAATTTTTGCTTGAAACCATATAATATACAGCATTTTATAAAACTCTTTATATGACAATTTGACTGTACCTTGGCACTACGCTCAAGAAGTGTCAATAAAAAACGAGTCAGACTACAGGATGCATAAAACAAAGTTATATTTAGAAAAACATCCATTATTAAAGTTTGCTCAGTAGCTCTCTAATTGAACAGTGCTAACGATCATGTTTGTACAAAACATTACAAACATGTAAATCGAACATGAATTATTATTCTAATTTTATTTTCGACACCATTTATCTCCTCCCTCCGACCACTTATCCAAATAAAGACAGAGTAAGAGGGAGGGGAATCCCCCTCTCCCTTACGCCCCCTCTCTCTCACACACACACACATATATATCTTTCATAAGAGCTAAACAGTTGACGTCAGAAGCCCAAGGAGCCATCTACTGGACAATTTTGGAAGCAGGATCTGAATAAGATCTTAGAGCAGAGAAGAGAGAAAAGTTTAAGTCGGGTCTTTTTTTATTTTATTTTTATTTATTTGGTCTCAGATATTCATCTCGTTCCGATCAGAGTCTAACTGGAGAGAACCCTTCGCTAGTCTCGCTAAGTTTTTAAACCTAACGATCCGCGCCAGTTTACAATCCCGGGAGGGTATTATTTTTGATTAATAAATCGTCCGGTCATGAGTAAAATTCCGGCCGTGGGTATAGATCTCGGTACCACGTACTCGTGCGTCGGGGTATGGCAACACGGGAAGGTGGAGATAATCGCCAACGATCAAGGGAACCGAACCACGCCCAGCTACGTCGCCTTTACGGACACCGAGCGACTCATCGGTGATGCGGCTAAGAGTCAGGTGAGTGTACCTTGAGGGACCTGCTCTTAGGGTGATCCGAGACAATCCTGTGCGAGTACAATTTATAGACACCTCGATTATATCTGCGCACACGACTTACAGACTAAAGCTGACATAAAGAGCCCGTCACTCACTTCACGTTCAAATAGTTTCAGACGTCATTCTCGCAAAATACCGGTCTGACGATGACAGGGAAATCAGGATTCTACCGAGGTTTTTCCACGCCAAATAGTTTTCCACTCTTTCTCCACGAAAATATGGGTGCAATTACTCTAAATTCAACCTTCCTTGTCCCTAAAACAATAGTTAGATTATATCATGTTTAAATAGCTTGAATGGTGACCAAAATAAAAGCCCCCGTTTAATCTCTGCAACTTAGGTAATAAACCTCGAACTTGTCTCAGTGGCCGCATGGTTTAAGGCGTCACTCTCATGTTGGATTATACTGCCGATGACAGGGAGATTGGGGCTTAAATCCCGGTCAGGTTTACCGAGGGATTTTTTTCAAAATGGTTTCCCACTCTCCCTCCAATCAAGTTAGGATATTCTTTTATCAGCTGTGTCTCACTATACGTTTGGGCTATAGGCAAATATACTAATTATGCTAAAATGTTAGTGATGAAAAAGGCTAACTTTAGAGGAAGTGTTCCCGCATTTGTGTGGATTGAGAGGGGAAAATCATTTAGGAAAAAACTGTCATTATACTATTGACTGGGATTCGAACATTAATGTTCTTGTCATCGAAATTCCAGTCTTAAGGGTGTTCGAACTACTTTGGAATTATTTTAAACATTACATTTTTTTAAACAATTAATGTTCTTTTGGTTAAATAATTCTTGTTCAAAAATAATCTTTATTTGTGATCTGCTTCGGTGGCCGCGTGGTCTAACGTGCTACTCTCACAGTTGACTAAATTTTCGATGACAGGGAGATATAGGTTCGAATCTCTGTCGGGTGTACTGAGGGTGGTTTTCCCAAAATGGTTTCCCACTCTCCTATATGCAAATGCGAATACACTTCCTATAAATGTAGCCTTCCTACTCCTTAAAACCTTTAGCGTTGTTAGTACCCGAAAGGGTAGTAATACGTGGCGCTAAAAAAAAATTAGACTTTGAAGATTTTCTTTAATGTTTCCATTGCTCTAAACCTCAATAAGTACGTTATAGTTGTTTTAAATGAAAACTTTTAGGAAAGGTTTACAAACATGTTTATTCGAAAAAATAAACAAAATTCTTCTCTTAAGCCCCAACAGTTGTTCTCCCCTTTATCCTTTTGATAAAACCATCTCTTTTAGTGGAAATAACTTCGTTTCGTAACAGCTTTACGTAAACATTGCTGAATCAAAAAGAGACTAATCTCCCAAGTTTTTCAATTACGTGTTCCACCTCTTCACAAATACAGAGCAACGTTACAAATTAGAGCCAGGAGTGGACCATGTATAGTCCGTTCACGGTAGCTTTGTCCCCTTTTATATATAGATTATTATTATTATTAGCAAAGCGTCTTACTAACCGTTCGGATTATACGCACTTACACTAATGTGTAATGGTAGGGTGATTGTGAGATGAAATGGAGGACCTACAGTTTAACGTGGGATCCGAACCACGGTGGAGGCCTGTCATTCCTCACATTCACAAGATGTCTTGTCAGAGGTGAATACCATTACACATTAGCGTAAGTGTGTATAACCCGAACGGATAGTAAGACGCGGTGCTAATAATAATAATAATAATAATAATAATAATAATAATAAATTCACTAACAGTAGACGCAGCTGTCTGGTAGTATCTAGTGCACTGATTGAGTTGGTTTTGAAATCTGATTTAATCTCCCAATCTTGTTTTTGTCGCGCAGACAGTAATGCCGAAGTTATTTTTAAAGCTAAAATCTTGTGATTGGCTTAAAGCTCGTCACGTGATCATGTTTATGATCTACGCTTGTTTTTATTTCTGAAAACGTGTGAATCCACACACATATATTAAATAAACTTACTTTTTTTTAGCACTGCGTCTTACTACCCGTTCGGATTATACGCTTATGTACTAAATAGGCTAATGGTTTTTAGGTATTAGGAAGGTTATATTTAGAGAAAGTATACCTCAATTACATAAAAGGAGTGTGGAATTTTTTTTAAAAATCCACCCTCAGTCACCCAACCAAGATTCTAACCTCGATATACGCGTCATCGGCAGTGTAATCTACTGCGAGAGTGGATCTATATTTATTTACTTACTTATTCTATGGTATCAGGAACCCAAAATTTCATTGACGCACCTATCCCTATCTTGAGCTAGTTATGTCCAGTCAACCTTATTACATCCTATCCCTATATAGGGGACGTGAAAAAAACTAAGTTTTTTTTGCAGTTTTTATAGTAAAACCTTTTTGGCCAAAATAAAAATAAATTGCTTCAATACAAACATAGAGTTTAATTTTCTTCACACGGTGATATCAACAGTAGTTGTTGAATATCTGTCAAGAGTGTCTTGGAATTTAATGTCAACTTTTTATCTTCGTTTAAAAAACATGTCATCTAATACCGCTATGCTCATGACGGATATTCAACAATTGTTGATATCACCATGGGAAGAAAATTCATCTTTTTGTTTCTATTGGAGAGATATTTTATTCATTTTGGCCGAAAAAATAAGCGTTTCTTTAAAATTGGGGGGAAAAAAACTCTAGTCTTTTCACGCGGCCCCTATGTCTCCCACTTTGAGAGGCAGATGGATATGGGACTGTATTTTTTTTATTAACTTTTCAAATCTCTTAAGAGGCCCAAGGTACCGTGAACCAACTGTAACACGGGATCGTTTCGGTAGAGTCACGTGATGCCTAATGTGTTCACTCCATAATTGTAGGTGACAGGTCTTATAAGGTTGAACCTCATTCCCCCAACTAAGGACATGTTGCCCTTCCCATAGACTTTTTTTTAGGTTATTGGCAGGCCGTCTTGTTTCGCGTCGGTCACGTGTTTACAAGAACACAGACAGCTTCACAAATATGGCGGCGATGCGTGTTCATGTCCCCAGCTGGGATTGGAAATGTTATTGGCGTGCCCTATTTTAATAACTCAAGTCTCTCTATAAATAAGGCGAGTCTACAATTCCTGTTTACGTACTTTTTATCCGTGAAACGTGGGTCATAATTTCAAAGGAAATAGAAAAAATTAATTTGTTTGAGTGGCGCAGCATAGAAAAGAGACAAGTATAGTGAGAAACGCCACTCTAATGTCCTCAAGTAGAACCATATCCCTAGCGCTCGCGGTTTTAGTGCCGCGAATTAAAAGATTCTAAGCGGGACGTTACACAACGTATTGTCTATTGCGGAATGCTAATTAATCAATTATTAAGTCAAATTCAATCAAATTTAACTAATTAATGCTTTATTTTTAAAATAAACCACGCTAAAGAAAGTAAAATCTAGAAACTCTTGCTAAACTCCTTTTTTTAAATAAATGACAACTTGCTAACAAAACAGTAATGGTGAATTTTACATTGACTTCACACTTCCTTTTCTATGGACTTCACGTCCACGCATGCGCAGTCCTCTGTGACGTCGTTGCAAGATACTCCTAGTGGTAGTGCCCTTAACTACAGTAGCCCCGTGGCTTCTTTTGTGTTGACTGACAGCTTATAGCTGACTTCTGACAGTCAACATTTAGGTATATACCTAAATTTTGACTGTCAGAAGTGACAGATGCTAAACACATGTTCTTACAGATCATATGGTTCAGCGTAGGGAAACATAATTTGGTCTAGTAACTTTTCAAAGTTGTCAGCTGTGAGCTGTCAGTCAGCACCAAAGAAGCCACGGGGCTACTGTAGTTTACGGGATCAACTAGTCCTATAAGAGTGCCCCCCCCCCCTCCATGGCTCACACGCTGTATGTTGACCCATGAGGCATTGCAACACAAATAAGAAATAGCTGATTGTTATTTTACAAGTATATAAACATATCTAAGGGTTTTTTTTATCACCTCGTCTCACTATACTCATTTTGGTTGTACGATTATGTAATAATCGCCCTAATGGTTTAGCGATGAGGAAGGATGAATATGGAAGAAATCTACCCGCATTCGCGTGAAAGGTGGGGAAACTATTTTGATAAAATCACCCTAAATACGTAAATCTGACTAGGATTCGAACCTTCAATAACCCCGTTTTCAGCAATCTAGTCTATTGCGAGAGTGACGCCTTAAACCAAGCGGCCGCCGAAATAGTTAAAGGCTTTTCATTGCGTATATAACTTTTAGTTTTAATTTGCAAATTGTCAGTTTTTATATAGTCATGTGTACCACATTATGAGTTTTCATTCATATTTTTAGGGTATTTTGTTGTTGTAAATTTGAAATAATTTTTTTATAATTTCTGGGTTATTTCATATGACATTTTTTAAATATTTTATTTGCTTTTAACATCCTGGCCGTTGATTCTAAGCTGCTGTAACCAATATTGCCATCTATCATTTATGATAAAGGTTAAGTTGCGGCAGAAGGGAGCGCGAGTAATTTTACAGTTTTTATAGCACTCCACTTTTTTGGCAAAAATAAATAGAATATTTCTCCACTAGCAACATGGAGTTTAATTTTCTGCACATGCTAATATCAACAGATCTTGAATACCTGTCAAGGGTGTCCTGAAATTTGGTCAATACTTTTCTTTTCCTCTTTATTTAAAAAGTTTTGACAAAATTCCAGGACACTCTTGACAGATATTCAAGATCTGTTGATATTAGCATGTGCAGAAAACTAAACTCCATGTTGCTACTGGAGAAATATTTGATTTATTTTTGCCAAACAATTTATATTCTATAAAAACTGTAAAAATATTTGCGCTCCCTTCTGCCGCACCTTAAAGGTGTCGTTAGATGACGCCATGACGATTATAAAAAAAAACATGTCTGTATTGATTGACACAATGTATGTGATTGTGAAAGTATAGAACGCGAGAAGATGAAAAGAAAGAAAGAAAATATATGTAATGGAAACGCGCCTATACGTTTACGTTATTACCAATACTCACAAAATAACACTAATAATATAATGTATAGTAAAGTGTTTGTCTATATTCATCGCACAAAATGTCTGTGTTTTCGAAATGGGTTTTTCTACTAGAATTATACTGTATTAATATAAAATTGCTGTTTCCTTTCTGACAAAAGAAGGAAATATATAACACCTGTTGCGGCGGGAATCGATTGACAGCGCCATTCATAAAAGAGAGCCGTCTCACAATTTGACTTAGGTTTAAAAGCCGGCCACTTTAGTAACTGGCGCGGTACACGGTTGCAGCTAAAAACCGTTCAAGAGCTATTTTGGGTCGTAGTATTTTTTTTTATATCCCCACGTCTTACTACCCATCCGTGTTATAAATATATGTACTAATTAAACTAATGTATTAGGGATGAGTAAGTCTACATTTTAGAATACCTGCACCCACATTTGCCTGGCGGGAGAGTGAAAAACAATTTATGATAAAAACCCTTAGTACATTTAACCAGGATTCGGGCCCCACTCTCCCCATCAATGGCAATCCAGACCATTCCGAGAATGATGCCATAAACTATTCGGCCACCGAAGGGGGTAGATATTTTTATAATAAATTATTGTGTTTTGGAAATTACACGTCAAATAACTCAATAAAGAACACCTCCTTTTTATAAATATAACAAAGCCACAACTTAGCTCAGTCAGTTGTGTGTCTGTCTAATGAGTCAAGGGCCTTGGTTTGATTCCTGTCATGGCCGGAAAATTTGTAATTGGTGAAATGTGGGTTCCCCCTTTTACACTGATGAATTAACAGCCGGGGTGACCTGGCGGTCTAGGGGTAAGGTGTCAGACTTCTGTGCTGGTGGCCGGGGTTCAATCCTCGGTCCCGGCACAGATTTATCTGATTACTAAACCCTTCCTTCACCTCTGACAATATATCTTGTGAATGTGGGAATGCCAGGCCTCCGCCGTGGTTCGGATTCCACGTTAAACTGTAGGTCCTTCATTTCATCTCACAATCACCCTACCATTACACATTAGCGTAAGTGCGTATAACCCGAACGGGTAGTAAGACGCGGTGCTAATAATAATAATAATAATAATAATAATAATAATAATAATAATAATAATAATAATAATAATAATACTCCTTGTGCACACCTCCCTTGACACAGCTTC
>CABFOW010000786.1:87642-103940 GCA_902141385.1 Timema californicum | reverse complement strand
ATACAGGGAGTACAAGGGTGAGCTCATTCCCGAGGAGGTAAACTCCATGGTGCTCACCAAGATTAGGAATACCTAGGAGGTGAGTACTTGTCTATTGGATCATGTCACCTTGCTCACAAATACAGGGAGTACAAGGGTGAGCTCATTCCCGAGGAGGTAAACTCCATGGTGCTCACCAAGATGAGGAATACCTAGGAGGTGAGTACTTGTCTATTGGATCATGTCACCTTGCTCACAAATACAGGGAGTACAAGGGTGAGCTCATTCCCGAGGAGGTAAACTCCATGGTGCTCACCAAGATGAGGAATACCTAGGAGGTGAGTACTTGTCTATTGGATCATGTCACCTTGCTCACAAATACAGGGAGTACAAGGGTGAGCTCATTCCCGAGGAGGTAAACTCCATGGTGCTCACCAAGATGAGGAATACCTAGGAGGTGAGTACTTGTCTATTGGATCATGTCACCTTGCTCACAAATACAGGGAGTACAAGGGTGAGCTCATTCCCGAGGAGGTAAACTCCATGGTGCTCACCAAGATGAGGAATACCTAGGAGGTGAGTACTTGTCTATTGGATCATGTCACCTTGCTCACAAATACAGGGAGTACAAGGGTGAGCTCATTCCCGAGGAGGTAAACTCCATGGTGCTCACCAAGATGAGGAATACCTAGGAGGTGAGTACTTGTCTATTGGATCATGTCACCTTGCTCACAAATACAGGGAGTACAAGGGTGAGCTCATTCCCGAGGAGGTAAACTCCATGGTGCTCACCAAGATGAGGAATACCTAGGAGGTGAGTACTTGTCTATTGGATCATGTCACCTTGCTCACAAATACAGGGAGTACAAGGGTGAGTTCATTCCCGAGGAGGTAAACTCCATGGTGCTCACCAAGATGAGGAATACCTAGGAGGTGAGTACTAATGTATTGGATCATGTCACCTTGCTCACCGAAACAAACAGTACAAGGGTGAGTTCATTCCCGAGGAGGTAAACTCCATGGTGCTCACTATGGTGAGGAATACCTAGGAGGTGAGTACTAATGTATTGGATCATGTCACCTTGCTCACCGAAACAAGCATTACAAGGGTGAGTTCATTCCCGAGGAGGTAAACTCCTAGGTGCTCACCAAGATGAGGAAGATGAGTAACCTTACCTAGGAAGTGATTACTAGTCTAATAGATAATTCTACTCACCCATACGTTTAACAGTGAGTGCATGCTCTAATTGTCAGCTTGTTCTAGTTTTGTTTGTTTGTGATGAGGAATTCAGGGTTAGAATCCTGGTAGGGTGTTCCGAGGTAGTTTTTTCCCCCCATAAATGGTGCATCCTTATCTCTTCACACGAATGTGGGTACATTTCCTCGAACTTTCACAGGTAATCCACTTCATTGCGATCTTGACGTCCTAAGACACCTTAACCACCGATGCTGGAGTTGCTTAGATGCAGCTCTAAGACACTTTGCAGTCATTCAAAAATCCCGCGTTATTTGACTAGTGTTTTGTTTATTTCAACACGTGGCTCCCGCCAAAATTAAGGTGAAAGGTAACCACAAAAAAAAAGTGAAAACCGTAGAGTTATTAGCTCGATTTCATTTATGTTTTACACGGAATGTCGCACGTTCTGAGATAAAAATTATTGGTTAAATTTTTTTATTTAGCCTTCCTTAAATAATTAAAGTAAATTTTAGTCAGAAAAAACAACAGCTTCGGTGGAATGGTCCAAGGCGTCACTCTCGCTATATATTGGACTGCCAACTGTGGGGAGATATCAGGTCTAAAATCCCTATCGAATATACTGAGGGTGGTTTACCCTAAACGGTCTTTACACTCTCCCTCCACGCAAATTAGTGCAAACTTCCTCTAAATTCAACCTTAATCATGCCTAGAGCATTATTATAATTATTATATATACGTATAACCTGAAAGAGTAGTGAGACGTGGGCTTAAAATAAAAAATAGGGTTACAGTAAGAAAAATTTAGATAAGTGATTTATTATTATTATTATTATTATTATTAGCACCCCTTCTTACTACCGTTCGGGTTATACACAATTACGCTAATGTGTAGTGGTAGGGTGATTGTGAGATTAAATGGAGGACCTACAGTTTAACTGTGGAATCCGAACCACGGTGGAGGCCTGGCATTCCTCACATTCACAAGATGTCTTGTCAGAGGTGGAGGAAGGGTTTGGTAAACAGATAAATCTGTGTCGGGACAAAGGATTGAACCCCGGACCCCCAGCAAAGAAGTCTTGACACCTTACCCCCTAGACCACCAGGTCACAAAGTGATGATTGTTTAAGAAATTTTTAAGCTTCAAAACCGACATTTTCAGTAATAACTGTATCAGTGTGAAGCTATTTTCTTGAAAGTAGTTGGTGACCTTGGGTCCATCTTGCCCCTAGGAAAGGTGAGCGACGCCGTGATAACGGTGCCCGCCTACTTCAACGACTCGCAGCGTCAGGCGACCAAGGACGCTGGTGCCATAGCCGGTATGAACGTGCTGAGGATCATCAACGAGCCGACCGCCGCGGCACTGGCCTACGGTCTCGATAAGAACCTCAAGGGCGAGAAGAACGTACTCATCTTCGACCTCGGAGGTGGGACTTTCGACGTCTCCGTGCTCGCCATCGACGAAGGGTCGCTGTTCGAGGTCAAGTCCACCGCCGGGGACACCCACCTAGGAGGGGAGGACTTCGATAACCGGCTGGTCACTCACTTCACCGACGAGTTCCAGAGGAAGTACAAGAAGGACCTTAAGGGGAACATTAGGGCGGTAAGTAGGAAATGGTCTGACGTCTTAGTTCAATCAGAGGAGCGTATTCTTACCGATATATAAATATCCTTAGTTTAATCGGTGGAGCGTCTGCAATCTGATTCATAAGGATCCTTAGTTTAGTCGGTGAAGCGTCTGTTTATTGATATATAAGGATTACAAGTTCAGTAAGTGGAGCGTCTGCTTACTGATATATAAGGATCCTTCGTTCATCAGTGAAGCGTCTGTTTACTGATATATAAGGATCCTTCGTTCATCAGTGGAGCGTCTGCTTACTGATATATAAGGATCCTTCGTCCATCAGTGAAGTGTCTGTTTATCAAAGCCGTAGGATTGATTTTCACTGCAAGATCAATAATCTATACCCACACCCTCAGTACATCTGGCCGGGATTTGACCCTTGAAATCCCAGTCATCGGCAACATCGTGACATTGACACCTCAGACCATTCACCCACTGAATCTGTATTACTGAACTTTCCATTTTATTCTCCATTGGCGCTAAAAGGTTCTTGTTCTGGCGACGCGGGTATACCCTCTCTGTGTTCACCTGCAGGTGCGACGCCTGCGCACGGCCTGCGAGAGGGCCAAGAGGACCCTGTCCTCCAGCACGGAGGCGAGTCTAGAGATCGACGCCCTTCACGAAGGGATGGACTTCTACTCCAAGATCACCCGCGCCAGGTTCGAGGAGCTTTGCATGGACATGTTCCGCTCCACGCTGGAACCGGTCGAAAGGGCGCTGACGGACGCCAAACTGGACAAGGGACGCATTCACGACGTCGTCCTGGTGGGAGGGTCCACACGGATACCGAAGATACAGAAGATGCTGCAGGTGTGTTGGAACATGATGACTTCAGCTCAGGACGATCGTAACGTCGTAGTTGTTTGTGTATTTACAGTAATTTTAGCATTGTGTCTTACTACCCGTCCTGATTTCACGCATATGTACCAATTACTCTGAGGAAGGTAACATTTAGAGGAAGTGCACCCACACTTGCATGGACAGATATAACTTTTTTTTTAGCACCAAGTCTCACTACCCTTTCGGGTTATATAGGCTTATGTACTAACTAAGCTAATGGTTTAAAGGATTAGAGAGGCTATATTTATAGAAAGTGCACCCGCATTTGCATGAAAGTATAGCGAAAAACCATTTAGTAAAAAACCAAACTCAGTAAACCAGACCGATATACGAACCTCGATCTCCCCGTCTTCAGCAGTCTATTCTATTGTGAGAGTGACGCTGGTCACTGAAGCAAGTAAGTGTGGATTAAATACCACAAATAAAATTTTAAAAATAATATAGTAAAATGTTAATTTTTTGCCGCAAAATTAAGTTAATATTTTTTTAAAGATCCAATGAATTATGAAAGGAAGTTTTTGGGGGTCCGGAGCCCCCTAGAATTTGATTGAACCCCTTAAAGGGGGTACATATATACGTATAAAAACTTGTCTTGGCTAACGGTATAGTTAAAAAATTTAGTGGACCCGCCTCCCCCTATAAAAATTAGCTTTCTAGGTCCTTGATAAGGAAGGTAGATTTTTATAATGTAACATAATTTTAATGAAAGGAGACTGAGTAAGCGTGTAGGAAAAAAAGTATTAGTATATCCGACCAGGACTCGAACCCCAAACCTTCTTATCACTGGCAAACCAAACTCCTCTGTATAATTTCATGTTGGTGTGGGTGATTTGGAGTTCACTAGTTGTGTCCCTTCCTCCCCGACGGTACTGAGGACCCTTGTGAGGTTTTAACGCCGGTAGAATACATTTTTAAATTTCAGGAATTCTTCTGCGGGAAGCCTCTGAACCTGTCCATCAATCCGGACGAGGCGGTGGCTTATGGCGCCGCGGTGCAGGCGGCCATCTTGAGTGGCGACACCAGTTCTCAGATACAAGACGTCCTACTTGTGGACGTGGCGCCCCTCTCGCTGGGGATAGAAACCGCGGGGGGAGTCATGACCAAGATAGTGGAGAGGAACTCCCGGATACCTTGCAAGCAGACACAGACCTTCACAACCTACACTGACAACCAGCCCGCCGTAACCATCCAGGTACTTGTCCATCATCACCATCCAGGTACTTGTCCGTCGTCACCATCCAGGTACTTGTACGTCGTCACCATCCGGGTACACTTTGTTTGCACCGTGTGCTTGTCTTTCGTCACCATCCAGGTACTTGCCTGTCGTCACCATCCGGGTATACTTTTCTTGCACCGTGTGCTTGTCTGTCGTCACCATCCAGGTACTTTGTTTGTACCGTGTGCTTGTCTGTCATCACCATACAGGTACACTTTGTTTCCACGGTGTGTTTGTAGTTTGTAAGTTAGCGCCTGGAGATATATTGACTAGGCAATACATTGCACTGCGTTGCGGAGAATATTGCATACCTACAAAGAAAGCCTGAATTCGAGAACGGTATAACTCCATAAATTATTTCTTGGCATTGGGAATGACAGCATGTATTGCGTTCGGTGGTGTAGCTGTAGGATATAGCGGGGGAACGAGAGGGCGAGGGGTTTACACAAACGAGTCTTGCACTACCAGAAATTTAGCGTGAAACTCAATTGTTGAAAGATTTGAAACTAATCAAAATATGTCCCCAAGGCCAAGCCGAAGAGAAAAAGCAATCCTTAAAGTTTGCTATTTGTTAAAAACTATTAGACAACATATTTATTTGAGATCTAGTTATTTCCGCTGTTAAAGAATTTATGGTTTTTAGTTCATACATTTAACACTGTGGATACTATCGACTCAATCAAAGGGGTAGCGATTAGGATGGTTGTTTTAGAAAGTGCACCGCATTAGCGTGTAGACGGAGTGGGTAAACCACTATAGCAATAAAAATCACATTTAGAAGCTCAACCGTAATTTACCAGGTTGAAACTTTTACCTCAGTCTATTGTGATTCTGAAGGATTATCCCACATTACAGAATCAATAGAAAATGAAGAGATTGTCGATTCTATGAGCTTATAATTTCTACGCTAACATATTGGTACTGAGTTATTAAAGTAAAAATGAAAGTTATATTTATTTTTTATTAAAATCAAAATTCTTCTAAGGTGTAAAAGAGGAGAGGATTTGTCTTAAACATTACATTTCATTCATGGGCCTACCTTGCAATATAACATTAAGGTAATTCTTTGGTCACACTCCTTCTGTTAAAGATATACCCCTGTCATTCAAGTAGACGGCTTAGTCATGTTTCTATCCGGACCAGTGGTGTAGTGGTCAGGGCACCTGGCTACGAATTTAAGAGTCCCGGGTTAGATTCCCGGCTGGTTCCTTAGTTATTTTTCTCTTAAGAAGAATTATCCCAGCGGCCATCAGGGGTTGGTAAATTAGGCTTAAGTGGGTCTTAAGACACCCTCTGGCTTGACACACCTATATTCACTATCCTCATCTCATCGCGGGCACGTGTAGACAACCTCCATAGGTGTTCCCTGGTTAGTGTTCTGTTCCACCAGATCGGCAAATAGTCTGCATACAGGCGTCCGAACTGGATGTCATGTTGCTCCCGTTCAATATTGCCATCCGATCCAAAAAAACACGTGACTTATATATATCAGCTCTAATTGTATTAATCCAGCACTGTTTGTACTGTTTGTAAGGTTTGTATCTACTTTATCGATGAATCCACCTCCAGCTGTGCATAATAGTTGGAAACATCAGCCCAAGCACAGAAATCTTGAGGGATGCTTTTCTTTTATTAATAACAAAGTATATAACAGATTTTTTTTTTTAAAAGGACCCAATAAGTTATATTCTTCCGCAGGTGTTCGAAGGCGAACGGGCCATGACCAAAGACAACAACCTCCTGGGAACGTTCAACCTGACGGGTATCCCACCCGCTCCCCGGGGAATCCCCAAGATCGAGGTCACGTTCGACCTGGACGCTAACGGCATCCTGAACGTGTCGGCCAAAGAGGGCAGCACCGGCAAGTCGGAGAGGATCACAATCCAGAACGACAAGGGGCGTCTGTCCAAGGACGAGATAGACAGGATGTTGTCCGAGGCGGAGAAGTGAGTAGGGTCATTCCTGTACTGAAAAAAAAACCGGCCATTAATGTTCCTTGATCTAGGACCATTCTAGGAAGATGCTATCATCGATGGCTTTTGTCCATGTTTGCCCATGAATGAGCCAAAGTAAAGTAAATTTTAAAGTGAATTATTTCCAAACAAAAATGTATTCTCAACGTTTATAACTATTACTAAAATATATTTGTGGACCAAATGCAATCAGCCAATGAGTGCTGGTATGTGGATCACCAGCTTGGAAGTATAGTCTGATTTTCCTGAAAATATCTTTCTGAAAGTCCTTTTTTCTAACAGAACCCTAATATTTAGTATGGTTCTAGTAGTAAAAAAGGACTTTAAATTGGTTAGTTGTAAGAAAAATCGAGTTATAGACTCAGTTGCTGCCCGTTTCCAAAAAAGAGTGTGTTTATGTCTTGAGCCAGGTACCGAGGGGAAGACGAGAAACAGAGGCAGAAAGTGGTCGCCAGGAACCAGCTCGAGTCTTACACCTTCTCGGTGAAACAAGCCGTGGAGGAGGCGGCAGCGGGCAAGCTGACGGACGACGACAAGAAGCTGGTGGCGGACAAGTGCACCGCGACGCTGGCCTGGCTTGACGCCAACACGCTGGCCGAACAGGAGGAGTTCGAGTCTAAGCTCAAAGACCTTCAGAAGGACGTCGGCCCCATCATGGTGAAACTCCACCAGGGGGCTCAAGGGCCCCAGGGGGCGGCGCCAGGGGCTAAGGGACCCACCGTGGAGGAGGTAGACTAGGGAACGACTCTAGGGTCCGATAGGATCGTTGATGCTGCATCCTAGGGGACGTTTAGGATGGATAAGATCAGACGCATCACAAGAGAGGGAGGAAAAAACTTACCCTATTTTTCCATTTAGGTTGTTTTTTAACTCTTTATTGCCA
This sequence comes from Timema californicum, assembly GCA_902141385.1. Classification (NCBI taxonomy): domain Eukaryota; kingdom Metazoa; phylum Arthropoda; class Insecta; order Phasmatodea; family Timematidae; genus Timema; species Timema californicum. The sequence continues at coordinate 96,230 of CABFOW010000786.1, read as the reverse complement.
GTTAAGCTAACGGATACAGACAATAATGGTAATTCATGAGTACTCGCCTTAAGAGGAATATGATAAACCAAGACGATTGCCCTTCAGCCCTGGTACCAGGTACATCAGATTGGTAGCCCCTATCCTGACAACGCCAGTGCCTTTCGGTTTTAAACTAATTTGGAATTTGAATTTAACCTCAATATTTGCTAATAATGGTACTAACGATTATAAAGGATGCTCACGCAGTCTATGACGTCTAATTCACGACGTATTTGATCGTTGAGGGTGGAAAAGTTGAGGCTCAAATCTATATGGGCTGCACTGCCCTCTATTGTGAACTTGATGCCTTATACTGCACGCCCACCGGCAATGATTGCTAGTACAATTTTAATTATATATATATGAGATATACTTTTTAGTCAAATAGTACAAATACAATATTGTATTTAGAGCATTTAAGTTATAATATATAAAATAGTCCTAATAGTTTCCTATGAAAGAAATTATTTCTTTGGCATAAAAATTAACTTTAAAAAAATTGAGTCCAACCCCTTAGCTCACTTGGCGGCATGATTTCCAGCTAATATAAGAGTCTCGGATTCGATTCCTGAAACACTTTGGTATTAGTTTTGTTCATTTTTATTGAAGTGACAAGGGTTTTACAAATTAAGTTAAAATGAAAGGCACCACACTGGCATTAAAGTGTACTTATTTGTTATTTGTTTTAAATCAATATTTTGGTGCGCAAGCTTTATTGTAGCTTCTAATAAATGGCATAGAACTCTAAGTGTTGTGTTGCTTGTACTTTTTAATGGGTACTATCAAATATTGTAAATTGCATTGTACAATAACATAAATTATTATATTACTAACATTATTAGTTTCCTGTTGATTTAAAATGAGATGTGATAAAGTCATTTGTAATATTTTGTGCACAGCGTGCGCCCGTTTGGGCTGTCCTTAAAGTTAATTATTAATTTTTTTGAATGGGAGGTAAATAAGTTGTTAATGATCATGTACAACTATATAAAAAGGCATTTATGGATTTAAAAAACAAAACAAAGCTTCACATATTTATTTGTAATATTTAAATGAAACAATTTAGACTATGTTCAAACATCTCATGGTAAAGTTTACATTATTGTAGTGCATCTACAAATATACATATTTTATAAAACTAACATATATTACATAACATTTAATGTTGTGTTTTATGAAAGTATAAGGTTTTCTAACTTGAACAAAATGAGTGTAAGCATCTGAAATAAAACAAATATTCATCTACTTGTAATATTATATATATTTTTTTTTTGTGAGAACTCGAAGAAGTTCAGAGGAAACCTGGAGTTATATGGGAATTCCCCACCCATACACCAACTATAATTACGCGTTTCACCTAAAAATCGGAACAATGTGGTTTTTTATAGAAGAACATGGTGACACAATTTTAATTCCATTTACAAACACTTTAGTGCTGTTGTTTTCATCGATAAAACATTGATTAAATATTTTACATTGTTGCAATGAGCTCAATAAGAACACGTATTCGCCACTCACAATAATTGTAGAGCAATGCGATGATAAATTCGGAGGGGGGCCAATCTGTCCATGTATCTAATATAGTAGATGATGCTAATAATTATGATAACTGGATATGAAAATAAAATATTTTTCCAAAAGTGTGATATGGTATACAACATTCGGGTACAGACATAAAAAAAAGAAGCTTACATTCACAAGTAAAACTGTTCCAACTCGCTTCGGTGATCGAATTGTTTAAGGCAACCACTGATTTGCTTAAGGCAATTTACTGTATTGCAGATAATGGGGAGATCGTGGTTTGAATCCCGGTCGTATGTACTGAGGATGTGGTTTCATAAATGGTTTTTCCATTCTCCCTACACGCAAATGTGGGTACACCTCTAAATTAAACCTTACTCATCCTCAACACATTAGAATAATTAGTACCTATGCGTGTAAACCGAACGGGTAGTAATACGCGGTGCTAACAACAAACAGAATTGTCCGTATATTAATAAATTGGTGATATATTAAAATACATTTATGTTGCTGTCGACCCTGTTGTTTACGTTTTGCTGAGATTATCAAGTATGCTATCAAGGTGAATTAATTAGTATTTATATCCCGAAAATTGAAAAATGACGCCTGGACACGGGAATCGAACCCGGGATATTTGGCTTAGTACGCCAATGCTCTTACCACTGATCTATCCAGGAATCGTCCCGTACCCAGGATCATTCTTCTCTCGTATCTTAAGGCAGAGTCTGTGATGGACAAGTGGCAGCATTAAGCCAACTACCGAGTTGAAGGTGGCTGCGTTATCTGATAGCTCGTGATCTTAATAAAATCACACATTTGTAGCCAACGATTTCCGCACGTCACTCATGGACTCTGCCTTAAAATATGAGAGGAATGACACCTGGGCACGGGACGATTCCTGGATAGCTCAGTGGTAAGAGCATTGGCGTACTAAGTCAAAAGTCCCGGGTTCGATTTCCGTGTCCAGGTGTCATTTTTCAATTTTCAGAATATGATATTTAGATGGAGTAATCCTAACAGCTTTGGCTATTTGAATCTTAATTAATATTTATGTTGGCCTTATATCAATAAAATATAACCATTATATAAAAAGCTCAATAGTTACAAATAAAATATATGTGGTTTATTAAATGTTTAACTTTATCTAGACAATTTGTTAAGCCTTGTCAATAATTTAGGTTAAAGGCCTATTAAAACAAACTATATTATTTAGACAAAATGAAGAAGGGTAATTTTAAGAAAATGCTCATCCACTTGGAGAAAGTGTAAATATTTTTATACCCAAGCTCAATCGGTATTATGTCTGCTGTCTACCCTAAGAGTTTGGAATGGCGAAAAATGTTTCATTGTTAAATTGAGGAATTTTCTTTTTTCACATATATGGTACATTCATATCATGGGTTTATTATTTGGCTTAGAATTAATAATCAAAAGTCCCAAATAGTCCAATTGTAACCGAGCTATTCTAACTTGTAAGGTCTCACACCATCATTGTGATTCATTGGCATGTATCATTTTTAAAATTGCACTATTCATACTAGGATCAATATCATTGCTTTGTGAAATGAAAGTTTCTGGGATGTACTTATTTTATTGGCGCATTTCAGGAGCGTAGCGTCAGGGTAGACCATGATAGTTTGCCGATGGCGGGTATGTAGGGGTTAGAATCAGGGACGAACCCTGAGATTTATTTCTTAAACGTTCTACCACTGTCTCTAAAGAAAATGCATGTACCATTCCTATATATTCTACCTTATTCACCCCTACCTTTATTAGTATAAATATACCGATGACTGGTAAGGAAATAAAATAAGAAAGTAAATAATAAGAAAATATAGGCCTATATAATAAGTATTTAACTGACAGATGAGATCATCTAAATAGGGAATATTATATTGCTTATGAATGTTTTAAGTTCAAAACAGATGTCACACTTTACGGGAATTGTNGGGGGGTAAGGGGGAGTAAGGTTCTGCATTTTTAGATCAAATAATTTATATACTGGAAGCATTTTACCAGTAAAACTACACAAGGGAACGTGAATATTCACACATTTTCAGAATTAGACCAGTGAAAAATGATGAATGGCTCACCTAGTTGCAATATCTGATTTTATATTAATCGTGTTTCTAATATATAAATATATCAGGACAAACGCTCGCCTCCAAGTTCAATCATGATGTCAAATAAAATTGATTGTGCTTAGGCTTAGGTTCGTCTTCCGGAGTATCTCACGGTGCCTGGAACTGCAAGAGGACCAGCAGGTACGTAGTTACGGTCCCTCCCATGGACGCCAGCAGTGGGTAGTCGAGGGTGACCACACCTGCGACGGTGAACGCCAAACCACGAGAAGCTACCTGTTGGAGGAACTCCTTAAGCTCCCCCGAGACGTCGCCGGGAAGATCCTTCTTTAGGAGGAGCAGTTCCTGGATGATTCGCGTCGTGTCCTCGGCCTCCAGTCTTGCGGAGTGACAGGACCCTAACACCAAAACGGCCTTGAAGAAGTTCAAAACTAACCAGGATATAGCCTCGAAGAGGACGGCCGTTTTGTTTAAGGGGGACTTGTCCAGCTTCTGAGTATCGAGTCCTAGTTCGATACCCATGTAGATCGTCTGCGTGATTAGGATGAAAGTGCAAAACGTGTCCAACAGCATCTGAACTCCGTACATGTCGTTGACGAGGTGACTGACGTCAAGCAAGTTGTGGTGAACAAGGCGTAGGGATTCGACTAACGAGTGGTCCTTCGTGTTATCCTGAGAGGGCGATCTAGATTCATCGGTCAACGTATTTTGAGACATTTTCGTAAATGACGCGATATTTGGTAAAACATTTGTGTCCGCCTTCACTACGTCAGAAACTTGTATAGGAATGTTTCTTCTTCTTTGGATTATTACTGAATTATTATAGCCTACCAACTTTAATTTTGCGTTAAGATTCTGAAATCTCTCTTTGATAAACCAAATGAAGTTCAAATATTGCAGTACGACGATGAAATTTACCAAGTTAGTGAAGATAAATGTCACATACTCAGCTGTATCATCTAGTATATCCCCCCACACCCAGTAATCTAACCCAAAGCTGGTAAGGATGGCCACGAATATCAAAAATAGCTGAACGCACACAAATCTAGAGTATTTAGCGGAAATGAATCCATCCCCAGGGATAAGATTGTCATCAATAAAAGCTATTTTGTCACACACTCGACGAAGTTTACTAATGTGCATGGGGAAAACCACGATGAAGCTGCTTATCACCATCAAATGAGTACTAGTGATCTTTATTATATCATAGAAAAAAGCTGCTTTACTTATGACTTGAGCAACTGAAGAAATCCTAGATTTTATGCAATGGAAATAGCTGTAGAAGATAGCCCCAAACCCGAATAAGGTGTGAACCATCCAGTACCACGAATATTCTAACCGGACGGACGTCTTCCCGTCGTGTAGTCTGGTAACAAAACACTTGTAGGGAAACAAACCCAGGGCTCTAGAGACAGCAATCAAAGGCCTTAGAGATGTAAAAGTGTTCATGTTCTCCATATATTCCTGCACCAATGAACGGAATTGAAAGAGTACTTTCCTCAATACATAATAATATATATATATATTTTTTCAAACTCACAGTAGAAAAGAATAACCCTCGCTTCTTCCTAGATTAACACCACACAACTAAATGATTATGATTCGTTTAATAGAAAGCATTTGTCCACTCCTACCTCCGTTATCAAATTGGAAAATAGACCACTCGTTGACAGTGACGGACAGTTTCACTTGGATCAATAATCTCCCATTTGATGATTAAGTTCCGCTCATATAACTAAATATCAAAATGTTTGCCCAGTTCTCTTTGATCTTTCCGTCAGTCTGTCAGTAGAACTAGTATAACATGTTGTTATTTCTTGCATGGAAATAACAATCATGAGAATATGCCCCAATTCATTTAAAAAATATAGTAATACTATGTGTTGATTCATTTATATCTATAGTATAATTTTGGTAGGAAGAACAATAGAAGTTAGTTACCAAAGTTACCAAAACAATTTTTAATAGATTCATACGGCAGTCCATGTGATCCGCAGCTGTTACTTTTGATAGATATTACCAATACCTAGAAAATAACACTAATGGTATGGTAGAATTTGATCAATGTTGAGCACAATAAAATATGATTGAATTCCCTCTACTGTTCTTCCAACGAAAATCAGGGTGTATTAAAACTGCCATAAGTAGTTAAAATACCTTGGATCATATGAAAATAAATGTTGAGTAGTCAACATTAGCAGTAGGTAAATTATTTGTTTACTGCATCTATTAAATTTGCGCAGTGTATGAACAAATAAGAATAGTTCTTGTAACTTTCTAAACTGCTTAGTAAGTTTCTTTGCGTAGTAGTCCGAATATAACTTCTAAGAATTATGTATTTATTTTATATACTGAAGTATACTTATTTGTTGAGCCAACGAACTAAGCTATCATCGTAAACCATAATATCACTTATATTACTCCTTAGTTACGAGTGTGAAAATAGGTTGGGTTATTATAAAGTAGTTATTACCCTACTGGCTCGTGGCGCACACAAAACAATGGGATATATTTTAAAATTACGTTTTTTCCCCCTTGTATTGTTAATATGCATTTTCACTAAGAGGGAAAAAAAGGTAGGAAGCTAGCATTTACAGGTACGGTATCCACTTTATTTTGGAACAGAAGTGAGAAACAATTTAGGAAACAAAGAACCACATATATAATTCAGGAAATGTTTATAACCTGACCATTTCCATAATTGGTAACGCAGACTATTGAAAAAGCGATCACTTAAAACTATTCAATCAATAATTCGGATCATTTCTGTTTAGGTTATGTTCCTTATCTTGATCTGATAAATTAACAATATCTGGTGTTTTAAATCCATTCAACTTGAAGGAACCACTGGTAGGGTGACTAATTCCAGTCACGTCATTCATCGAATGTCACAACCATGGTGACTTTAAAATGGGTTATTTCGGTGACGTAATCGTTTGTACGTTTTCAATCCTGCCTGTCATCATTAACCCTAAGCCGTTGTCTGGTTTTCCCCGATTTCTGTTCAATAATGTACCTAAGGCAATCGACTCTGGATACTATTCACTTTGTCCCTATTTTCTCCAAATCCCTGAGAGAACGTTGGTTTTTTTAAATTTCATCGGTTGGGACCTCCAAACAGGCCCGGGTTCATCTCTCGACACAGGTTTTACATATATTGAGAACTACGTGGAGACTGGGTCAGGCCCCTTGCCCGGAATGTCGCAACCCTAAAGACGTCAGGATATATTTTGGGACTCATCTCCGATTGGTGGTCTGACAGGTCGAGACTGGAATATACCACAAGTGATGACTCATACCTAATGACAGCTTGACGGCCAAGCATGTCGGTACAGGAATGGTCAACGAGTGATGACTCATAACTGATGACAGATTGACAACCAAGCATGTTGGTACAGGAATAGGTTGTGGGTGATGACTCATGCCTGGTGCCAGATTGACGGCCCGACATGTCGGTACAGGAATAGGCCCCGAGTGTTGGCACTTGACGATCTATGGACCTTTTTAACACCTGTAAAATGTATATATCCCGACTGACATAAACCAATTAGAAGAAGAAAAGTATCTGCTTTACAGCTTGGGAATAGCTGTGGATGGTAGCTGCAGTATCTAAAATGTGAACCATCAAGTACCACGAATACTTCAGATGGACGGACGTATGCCTATCGTTAGTTTTGGTGGATAAACACTTGTAGGGATACAAACCTAAAGCTCTGGATACAAACACTAGAGGTCTTATTTCTGTGACAAGGTCCCTAACTGACGATGATAGATCGATCTAGGTTTGAATCCTGTACGGGTGTACTGAAGATGTTTTTTTCCTAATGTTTTCTCTCTCTTCATTTATGCAAATTCGGATATACGTCCTCTAAATTCAAACTTAATCATCCGTAACTCATTAGATTAATTAGTACAGATGCGTATAACCTGAATGGGTAGTAAGACGCGGTGCCATAATAATGATAATTAGGAACTCAAAAGTTCACTGTCACCCTTACAAAAGTACGACACCTATCTATATATTGAGCTAGTTCTATCCAGTCCACCTTATTACACCTTATCTCTTTCAGGTCCATTCTTATGTTATCCTCCCATCTGCGTTTCGGTTTTCCCAATGGTTCCTTCCCATCGGGTTTGCCAGTCAGTACCCTGAAAAATTTCTCTATTCTTCCATTCGCGCTGCACGTCCTGCCCGCCGTTAGCTACGAGATTTGATTATCCCAACAATATATTGTCATGAATACATGGTATGTAGCTCATCATTATGTTGTTTCCTCCCCTCCCCAGTATCCTCATATCTTTTTGGATCAAATATTTTCCTAGACACCTTAAATTTGTTTTCGTTATGTAAGGTAAGATACAATGTTTCACACGCATAGAAAACAATGATAAAATAATTGTTTTGTATATTCTGAGTTTTACATTCCTTGACAGGAGGTGAGGTGTTAACATCTTTATAATATATACTTAAACTTACTTAATATATAACTTTATATACATATATATATTCTTAAATCGTTTCTTATGTAAAGGTACCGAGTGTTTTTTTAAATGTATCAAATATATGTTTTTTAATCTCTCATACATTAATATTTCTACCCACAGGAAAAGATTAAATTATTATTATTATTATTATTATTATTATTAGCACCGCGTCTTACTACCTGTTCGGTTTATACGCACTTACGCTAATGCGTAATGGTAGGGTGATTGTGAGATGAAATGAAGGACCTACAGTTTAACGTGGGATACAAACCACGGTAGAGGCCTGGCATTCCCCACATTCACAAGTGGTTATTAATACACGTCTTGCCAGAGGTGAAGGAAGGGTTTGGTAATCAGACAAATCTGTGCCGGTACCAAGGATTGAACCCCGGACCCCAGCACAGAAGTCTAACGCCTTACCCCTAGACCACCAGGTCACTCATGGTTTTATAATATTCTTATTTGCCGATCAGTAATGTG
>CABFOW010000786.1:65737-87595 GCA_902141385.1 Timema californicum | reverse complement strand
GGGGGGGGGGGGGGGGGGGAACTCGCCAACTGATTTGTTTGAGACTCACGCACTCGTAATATTCAAATAGATATTGTATTTATTTAATATAAAGCGTAAAAAAAACTAACTTAATAATAAATAAAATAATGTTATGAATTACAAGTATCGTCAGATTTACATAGGACAGACTCTCAACCATCGTTGGTCATGCGTTAAAAAGGAATTCGTCTCGTTTTGTCTAGTTTGCCGATAATGGGTAGGTCCAGTTCCAAGATGCGGCAGCTCTGGTGACGTTTTCTACAAAATGGGTCTATATTATCCTCTTTGTTGTACAAAGATATTTCTCTTTTCTCAATTTTTCAGTAACAGTATTCCTATAGTTTATAATGCCATATAGTAAGTAACAATGTATATTATTTCATTTACGGCCTTTGCTGTAGTGTTTCTACAACAATGTATATACTTATTATTTTGTTTCACAAATCTTACGAGTTTTTGGTAAATGTATATTTTAATATAAAAGCGAGAGAAAGCATGTACGATGCACCGTGCTATTTATTTTTTATAAATTATGTATTATATTTATTCTTTTTGTGTAAGATTTTATCCATTTTCATTGTTTTTGTATAAGTTTTTATGCATGGAGTACTGTTTTAAAGGTTTTAATAGGTTATACTCTGGGGTTCGGAAAAGGTTAATCCATTTTACATTAATTATCATGGGAGAATGGTTTCAGCGAATAGATTTACTTCTATGCTGGCGGCCGGGGTTCAATCCTTGGTCCCGGCAAAGATTTATCTGATTACCAAACCCTTCCTTCACCTCTGACAAGACATCTTGTGAATGTGGGGAATGCCAGGCCTCCACCGTAGTTCGGGTTCCACGTTAAACTGTAGGTCCTCCATTTCATCTCACAATCACCCTACCATTACACATTAGCGTAAGTGCGTATAACCCGAACGGGTAGTAAGACGCGGTGCTAATAATAATAATAATAATAATAATAATAATAATAATAATAATAATAATAATAATGAATAGATTTCCGAACAGCCCTTAGAAACGATTTATGTTCGACAACCGAAGTTCCACTGTACTTCTATATAATATTCTTACATATTGTTTACTGTAGACATCTACTGCAAAAATCTATGTTTTATTTTACAACCTACACCTTATCTTCATCAAAATATACCTTCCGTTTTGCTTTCATCACTAATTCATTTGTTTCTGATACATACTATCTTCAATCTGCCACACCTTATCAGTTAACATCTAGCAGTCAGTTAAACACATTGTGTTTTACACAACGACGTAAGTTTGTTTGGTCCAATATTTCCTTTTATATTTTTTTATAATATTTAATAGTATATTTGTCATATCAAACTTAACTTTTTACTTTTCTTAATGGATTTTTTAATTTCAATTTACAGTTTCCATGATTGTGGTACAAAAAATGACCTACCGAAACATGTTGGATTAATTCTTCCAGAATTCTTCATCCTGTCTGAATTTACTAAGGTGTTAAGGGACGTCAATTTCAGATAAGACTTAGATACAAATTTATCTTAACCTATTCAACCAATTTAATTTAACCTTTTCAGCTTATTTATATCCCACAACTATTCAACAAACTGGATTTGACAAGCAGATGTTAACTTAATTCGAACCTCATTGTCATTAATAAGTTTTACACTTTCAATTTATTTTAGTTCACATAATATTGTTTGTTATAATTTTATACACAATAATAACTCGGGCAAATAATTTCCTTCACAAACAAGCTGCCCGTAATAACACGGGTAAATCACGGGAGCTGGTCTTAAATTTCAGATAGAAACTATCATCATCTCATGTCTACATTTCTCGTAATATCCAAACTTCCTCACTTCTTGTCGTTGCAAAAATGTGAAGGTATGTTAGTTTAGTTTAGGTTAGGTTAGGTCAACAGCCCGGGCCATGATTCGTACGTGGCTCTGAGAATGTGGGACCACAATTAAACTGTTTCTTTAGAGGTAGACAAACTCGTGCGTTCGCAACTAAGCTGGAGCCTTCAGAACCTTTAAAATACAACTAAATTTAGATTGGCCAACATTGATTTATTTAAATAGTTCATTTATAAGTTTTTTATTTAAAAAAATACACCATTAATTATAAGTGACAACTAAAACCAGACATCACACTCAAGAAAGAACTATTGCATGGGGAGAGCGCAAGGGAAAACAGATGAAAGTTCAATTTTAAACCAAATTGTATTTAGTACTGCCATTTGTTATACAATCATTGATTTAGTGCTGCCATCTGTCAGACAATCGTTGAGTTAGTGCTGACATCTATCAGACAATTGTTGAATTAGTGCTGCCATCTGTTAGACAATCATTGAGCTAGTGCTGCCATTTATCAAACAATAGGTGAGTTAGTGCTGCCATCTATCAGACAATCATTGAGTTAGTGCTGCCATCTATCAGACAATCGTTGAGCTAGTGCTGCCATCTATCAGACAATCGTTGATTTAGTGCTGCCATCTGCTATACCCGTATCACACGACACTAGCTTGTACTTGAAATCCAGTGTGTTAGCTAGCACGTCATCATCTAGAGTCGTGTGAATCAGAAAATGTATACTGGTTCTGCCTCTTGGTACTGGCTACCATACTAGTTTTGAGGATAGAAAAGGTGCTATTTTCGTACTAGTTCCGACACTAGTTTGTGTAATTTGGCCAATCAATGTGCGCTGAGACTGTGTGTAGATAAATGGTAGAAATTACGCCAACGTGGTCATCGGATGTGATTTTGTTATTGGCAGAAAATTGTTCTAAGCATTCTTGTTTATATAATACCAAATTGTGACAATATATTTAATATATATTTAATTAAAAACATGTCATCTAAAAATGACAAACTGTGTTCCAGACCCAATTTTAATCTAAATAAACTTGATAGCATGCCAACCTCGGGTGTTTTTTTTAGAATATAAAGTGTGCGTAGGCCTAAAAAAAAAGAACATTTTTGTCTCAAGGATACTGTACTTGGACACCCATGGGCATAGGCCTCTGACCACATCGTAAATAAATGAACACAAATTTAGGGAAATACTAAACGTTTGTGTCAATCCGAATGTATCCTACCTAACCTCCGAATGTATCATTTTTAGTATCCCGCGACCATTATTTCATCATTCCAGCAAGTCCCGTGTCCATATTCTTTTACTACACTCCCTTTCATAATTTTCAACACCAATATTAATAATTAATGCAGCTGCTGCACCCAAAATTAATCTCTGACGTCCCGTAAATATTTGCATTAGAACCTAAAACCAAACTAGTAGCGTGTGAATACTCTATTATTGTTTCTATTGTACTAGCTAGTATACAGATATCTAGGCGCTAGCTAGCACACTTGATATTTTATAGTACAAGCTAGTGTCGTGTGATAGTAGCTTTAGACAATCATTGAGTTAGTGCTAACATCTGTTAAACAATCATTGAGCTAGTGCTAACATCTGTTAAACAATCGTTGAGTTAGTGCTGCCATCTATAAGACAATAGTTGAGTTAGTGCTGCCATTTATCAGACAATAGTTGAGTTAGTGCTGCCATCTATCAGACAATAGTTGAGTTAGTGCTGCCATCTATCAGACAATCATTGATTTAGTTCTGCCATCTGTTAAACAATCATTGAGTTAATGCTGCCCTCTGTTAGACATTCATGCTAAATTTCTAATGCATTTAAGATATAGTTAAAAGAGGTATCTGTCGTGGTTAATTCTTTCTTTTGTTTTGCTGAGCTCCTAACAAAGCTTGATACATAAAAGTTGTCCTGGAAAATGTGTGTAATGTGACTTACTTTATTTTCCCCCTACACCCATCAATATCCTTTCAAATAGGTTTGAAATATTATAGTACAAGCGTTTTCTCGTTATACATTTTGAAGTGTTTTTGATTCATGCCCCACGTTGTGGAAGCTAATTGAAGTGTTTCTCTTTTTTGGGTCCTTTTCAATCTTACACTGTTAAGTCACATTATCTCGGGTTCTTGTTTCATGGTTTTTTTTGTCTTATAATTATAATTATAATAATGTCAGTTTTACGTTATTTGCACACCAGGTCTATTTAAAAATTTAAAACCAATTATATTGATGATATTTTTTTTATTTGAATGTAAACCACACTTGATTCAGAAATTATTCAAAATGTATTTTGTACGCTTCAGCTTTAAAGTTAGAATTTGGATGTGACGCGTCACGGATCTTACTTACAGCGAGGTTGGAGGCCGAGTGAGCAGTGGGGAGCCTTTTTCCTTGTATTTAGTCAGAAAATAAGGCTTCCATAAGCTTCCTTCTATCTCTTTAGATTTCACCATGGTTTCATCATCTTTTAGAAACGAGAGAGACAAAGTTTTTTAGGAGTAGTTTTTTTTAAAGTATTTGAAAGAGGATTGGGAACTAGTAAATAAATGATTTCTTGTCAACAACATAAAAAATCAAGAAAAATGACCACCCAGGTCTGTTAAAGAATATTTTATATCACATAAAAAATGAATTTATTGAGTTTAATATCATAAAATTGTTCATTAGTTTGAAATATATTAAGGGTGGAAACTTTTTGATTTGAAATATTATGAAAGGGAAAATCTATATCATTTCAATGTAAAGGGAAACGTGAATATTTACTTAATTTCTGGATTTGTCTATAGAATAATATTAAAATCAATTCATTATTACGATGTACGATTATTATGACCTAATCATTTCCTACGTTATTAACTAAGGAAATGCATTGCCACTCAAGTTAAAACCTGATGTTAACTAAAATTGGCCTTGCTGTGTTCCAGAGTCGTTTTCCACAGCATATCATTGTGTCTGCAACTGCACGAGGGCCAGCAGATACGTAATGACGGCCCCACCCATTGACGCCAACATCGGGTAGTCAAGGGTGATCACACCTGCGGCGGTGAACTCTAATCCACGATAAGTCACCTGCTGGAGGAACTCCTTAAGCTCCCCAGATACGTCATCAGACAGATTCTTCCTAAGAAGGAGCAGTTCCTGGATGATTCGCGTCGTGTCCTTAGCCTCCAGTCTTGCAGAGTGACAGGATCCCACCAACAAGACGGTCTTAGCGATGCTCACCACGAACCAGGTTATGACATCGCACATTATCACTGTCTTGTTGAGGTTGAACTGGCCCGCATTTTGAGGTTTGAGCCCAAATTCAATACCCAGGTAGATCACCTGTGTAGTGAGGATGAAAGTGCACAACGTGTCCAACAGCATCTGGATTCCGTACAGTTCAGTGACGAGTTGGCTGATGCCAAGCAAGTTGTGACGAACCAGGCGTAGAGACTTAATCAAGGAGAAGTCCATCATGTTATATAAGGTTTCAAATCTCGATTTTTGGGTAAATGTTTCTGGAGACATTCTAGTAAAGAGCTTGATCCGTGGTGAAATATTTGTACACGTCTTTGAAACGACAAAGATTGGGGTGGGAATGTTTTTTCTGGAGGCTTTTCCTAATTCAAAAACGCCCACAGAGTTTAGTTTGGAGTTGATGTTACGAAATTTATATTTAATCAACCAAATAAAGTTAATGTATTGCAAGACTACGGTGAACTGTATCAAGCTAATTAAAGTAGATATTACAGAGATAACCTTATCATACAGTATATCCTTCCACATCCAAGTATCAAATACAGAGGTGGTTAGGACAATGATAAACATACAAAATATTTGGATGCAGACAAATCTAGAATATTTGCTGGAACGGAATCTATTCTCGGCGAAAAGGTTTTCGTCAATAGAAGCCAATTTGTCAAACACTTGACTAAATTTACGGATATTCATGGGTAGAACGATAACTAAACTGCTAATAGCCGTCAGATGTATTGTGGTGAGCTTTATCAAATCAGAAACATAGGCTGTTTTGTTCATTGCCGAGTAAATTAAGGAAAATCTTAATTCCATGGAGTGGAAATAATTGTACACGACAGTTCCACAGATGAGGAAGGAGTGGATCATCCAGTACCAAGCATACTTAAGATGAACGGACGTCTTGCCGTCAGGGTTTTTGGTGACCACACACTTGTAAGAATATAGTCCCAGAGCTCTGGAGACAGCAATTAAAGGTTTCAAAGCTGTGAAAGTGTCCTTGTTGCCCATAGTTTCCTGCATCGATGAACGGGATCGAAAAAGTACTCTATTTAAGACAGTAAAGTTGGTTTTGATTAAAAATCAGAGTGGTGTAGAATTAAATATACTCCTTCCTGGCCTATTGCCATGCAACTAAATTATTATACTTCACCAAAGAGAAATTTCTTGGATCTCCTTCTTTATTCAACAACCAGTCAACTAATTTGAAACATTGACGGTGATGGCCAAACATATTTTATCAATAATTTCCCATTTGACGATTGAATTATTGTCATTTAATCTGTACAGGCGTATCAAAATATTTACCCTGAACAGTTCGATATTTCTTCAATTTTTCAGTAGGAATGGTAACATTATTGACTAATTTCACAACCAAAAGATAAATAAATAATTCATAAAATGTCGGATTGCCATATTTATATACTCGTGAAAAGAAGAGGTTTCATAGAGGTGGAATGTTCGCTTATAACTTGAGAACCACTGAATATATTTGGATGTGGTATTTTCTACATATAATAGATCTTTAGCAGGAAGATTGTAGGCTCTTGATTAAAAAGAATTAAGTCAAACCCGTTTGAATATAAATTTGACTTACTTTCTATATAAATGTATTGCCAAATCCAAAGAGTAACTGCATAATACATTTCAATATTAAGCCCAAAGTGAGATCGTATTTGGTTTGGTGGTTTGTTTGGTACTCACAGATAAAGGATATCTTATATGCTAACTTATAGCTAGATAACTACCAAATAGGTTTTAATTCGGTATTTTTTTATATAAATTCGAATTTCTCTGGAAAGACTATACAGGGTCGGACTGGGCCCTCCAAAACGGCGCAGACCTTGAATTTTCAGAGGTCATAAAATATTTTGACGAACTCAAAAAAGTGTATGTAATTCTTGTAAAATAACTATAGGAGTGCTGGTAGAGCCTAATAATATAAATTAATAATAAATTAGCGGTCACTGTAAGGACTTCCAAATTAACATTAGTTTTATTTTCCCCATGTGGCCCAAAGCATTGTTGGATATTGTGAAGTCCATGTGTTATTTTTCATAAATATACTATAAAGAAAGATTCATGAGATAAGTGGGTCGCAACCCCCAGGTTGTAAATCACTGAAGCCTATTCGCTGAGGGAGGAGATATGTTCCTTTCCTCTCACCTCCTTTCCCCCCTGCTTGTTTGGTTCTTATATATATGGGGTTGGCCCAAGACACACACTCTACCTTTGCCACCGCCGGACTCCACTGGGACAACCGACTAGGTTCTCTACTAGTCAGAGGATAATACTGGCGCCAATGTCGGCCCCAGATGGGGAATGGAAATGTAACCATCCGCGTCAAATCTATCCCTAAAAGTCAAATCAACCTTTTGAGCCTTCCCGGAAAACGACTCACTAAATCACTCACAACTCACCATCATACCTTAAGCACAACCCCCCCAAATCCTCCCAAAAAAATCCTTCCAAATTCCCACGAACGAACACAATCACTCACAATCATAAATTCCACCTCACAGGGACATTTACTAATACACCTGTAATTATTTTGCAGCCTGGTAATTTTCTAATACTTGTAATTCTATTACAGCTTCATTTCATCTGTTTCATTTCATAGGTATCAAATTTCATTCACGAGGTTAAGAGTCACGACAGTGACTCGGTACTCAGACAATAAATCAGCCCTTTCGCAGACAACCTGGCTTGGCGTAACTGTCAAGACAGATGTTCTGAGTCGGGCAACAGCCGAACGGGGACACACACACTCTTGGGCTAATCCTTGCCTGAAGAAGATACTCTCGACGTCAACAATCTGGACTCTACTGGTCTAAGCACCGTCCAGGAACGAATGCTTTTACCCGCTCTACTAAGAAGGGGGTTGCAACCAGTAACTAATGTTATCGTAACTACAGTAGCCCCACAGCTTCTTTGGTGCTGACTGACAGCTCACAGCTGACAGCTTTGAAAAGTTACCAGACCACATTATGCATCTTTACGCCGAACCATTTGATCTGCAAAATCATGTGTTTAGCAGCTGTCCCTTCTGACAGTAAAAATTTAGGTATATACCTAAATGATGACTGTTAGTTGTCAGCTGTGAGCTGTCAGTCAGCACCAAAGAAGTCATGAGGCTAATGTATCTTACGAAACCCATGCCCGGGTTAAGATATTCAATTATTAAGGTTTAACTCTGTATAGAGTACACGTTATTATTACTTTATTAAATGACTTGGCGATCTAGGGGGGGGGGGGTAAGGTGTCGGACTTCTGTGCTAGTGTCCGAGGTTCAATCCTCGGTCATGGTAAAGATGTATCTGATTGCCAAACCCTTCCTTCAACCTCTGACAAGACGTGTATTAATCACAACTTGTGAATGTGTGGAATGCCAGGCCTCCATCGTGGTTCGGATTACACGTTAAATTGTAGGTCCTCCATTTCATCTCACAATCACCCTACCACTACACATTAGTGTAAGTGCTTATACACGGAACGGGTAGTAAGATACGGTGCTAATAATAATAATAATAATAATAATAATAATAATAACAGTACCTATTCTGTAAATCCCGTATTCGGGTTATAGCATTTGATTTGTGAGTTTAATATTGTTCTAGGGTCCATTTGAATGCACTTAATAGAATCCATGTTAGAGCTGCTTTAGCTTGTTTAGTGAGTTTAATTGCAGTTAATTGTAATGTAATTTTCGTCTCATTCCACTTCATTCAATCCTTATTAGTATTGGGAGTGCTTAGTTTAAGTTTACGTTAGCAAAGTAAATGCATTAACTGTAGAGATATTCTGCTTGTAAGAAGTGTGTTATCATTTCATGAATTTAAAGCAAGTAACCAGACTTTTGTTGTACTCTTGCACCCTAGAGTTGATTGGCGCTATGTAGCTGACTGGAATCACCAAATGTGAACATAAGCATGTGTTCTACTTTGTGATAACGTAGTTTTCTATGGGGTCTTTTTTTTTCGCTGTGACCGTGTACAACACTCTGTGCTATCTTATAGAGGGGTCGGCACCCTTAAGTTAGTGTACCATGGCTTTCTCACAGCTTTGGAACAGTTTATATTGTGTCTCTTTTGCGGGAGTCTTTTGCTCTGTGGCTTATTCCTTTGTTGGGCGTTCTTAATTAGGATTTGGCTTGCCAGTCGACTTATTGTTTCATTTGATGTATCAGTATTCTCCTGTACTTTTTGTTATTATTATTATTATTACTATTTGCACCGTGTCTTACTAACCGTTCGGGTTGTACGCACTTACGCTAATGTGTAATGGTAGGGTGATTGTAAGATGAAATGGAGGACCTACAGTTTAACGTGGAATCCGAACCACGGTGGAGGCCTGGCATTCCCCACATTCACAAGATGTCTTGTCAGAGGTGAAGGAATGGTTTGGTAATCAGATAAATCTGTGCCGGGACCGAGGATTGAACCCCGGATCCCCAGCACAGAAGGCTTGACACCTTACCCCTAGACAACCAGGTCACCAACGGTTTATGTTTATTAATAATATATATATATATTTTTAGAGGTCATCCCCTAATGGTTTCTATCGAACATGGTTCTTGTTATTTGCTCGTGACACTGTAATGGTACTTCCTAGTACAAATGGTTTCTATTCTATGCAAACATACTGTTGCTAATAGGGAACAGAGTTAACACATTACTGTTACGTACTTACATATTTTAAACGGAAATAAACATACAAATAATGGTTATCAATAATTTTTTGGAATTTCTCTGATCATATTCAGTAAATAAATACCTTCTCTTTAACTGATTTTTATGACTTGTTATCGTACCCCTTCTCCCACCCGCTGGTGTAAAAGGCTGGATAGTAAATAATTACGCGCCGAAGGTGTATGATAGCAGCTGTAAAGGCGACAGTGCAACACTTCGTATACATATAATTATCTTTAGTATAAGGCCGTAGTCGAGGATGGGGGATTTTAGGGGTTCAAGCACCTCCACCCCCCGAAATTATATGAACAATATATATGGCTTTATTCATGGTTCAAACAATGTCCAGATTAAGGTAAAAGTACAAATTAGGAGGCTGTGTTACCATTAAAAAAACACTTTGGATAGTTTCTAGAAATTGTTTTTCATTTAGAATATTTATAGCCTCCGGAATATGGGGAATAAGCCCAACAAGTGCCCCCCATTCCTCCTGAAATTATTGGCTGGCTAAGGCCTTGCTTCAGCCCTAAAACCATCAACGTAATAATTAATATTTAAGCGTATAGCTCTAACGGGTTCTAAAACGTGGTGCTAAGATTTAAATAAACAAACATTACGGATATTTTTTATTCTACTAGTACATATTATTATGATATTGTATTTATGTACTAATGATACCCCGCGGTTGGGCGCCAATTATTACAATACGAGATTGTATATTGTATATTGTATACTGATGATGATGCTGATGTAGACGATACCGGATTTTATGATGATGACGACGCGTGTATGTCTTACTAGGCACTCATCACACGGTTATGTGATCTGATTATATATGATTCTTATATTTATGAAATAAGTAAGACCTTTAAATTTTCACACGATTTATTTATATGATTACACTTTGATGCTGAAGATATGATATTAATGGTACAGTTTTTCTTAATTTACGAGCTGTTTTTCTACTATATTACATGTTCCGTGTTTTTGTGTACTGTGTAATGTTATATTACTCTGTAGATTCATAAGCACAAGCGGCTTATATATGACCTACTCCTTGCTTCTTGGAACCCTTGTCACCAGTATCAAAACTAACTAATGGAAACACTCCTGGCGACCTGATGTTGTAAAGGCTGGCTTCCTATTGGGTAGAGGGAGCCAGCGTGTCACAAGATTTCGCTAAATACAACGGAGTTGATCTTTTAATGAAAAAAATGTTTATGAAAGTACTTCTGAAAAGCGCGTGATTCTCCATGGATGAAGTATTCAAAGGATATTTTACATAGAGTACTTTAAATAAAAATGCACTTCATCCATGCCTTTTTTAAATATATGCGAGGGGTCCAAAACAGTATAATTAGAATATATTAAGCTTTATGGCTTGGGCCATTTTGACAGATGGTGTGGGGAATTCTAAATAAAATACCTAGAAAGTTGGAATTTTAAATATATATTCCATAAAAACTTAAGGTATTTACTTATACATATATATATATATATAGGGCTTACAAAATTTTAGGGTGGTTCACCAGTCAGCCTGATAGGAACGTAGTCACGCAATTTATTTTAAGTTTAAACTAAGCACTCATTCATTTTTGTTTCTACGTAACCGTGTCATTTTTCAATTGATAGAATACCCTTCCTTTTTACTTTCTCACGAAACATCGGAGAGAGAAGTATTGTGATAGTCAAAAGAAATCAAACTCGAGATTTTGATAATTAATGTCGTCGTTTCATGACCACCTGAAACTTAAAAAAAAAAAATGTTTATGCACTACCATCTGTCTCTCTGTACCTCGGGTTGGAGCCGAAACTATTTTACCGATTGGGCTAAAACCAGGTATCTGAGGTTTTTATAAGTTCCCCCGAAAAGTTTTTGTAATTTGACATCTAACCTTTAAATAAAGGCTAGCTTACTCGAGGAGAGAAAGAGAAAAAAAAACAATTTTCTCAAAACTCGCTCTAACTATTTGATTAAATTTTATATCAAGACACGGTTTATCATTATAAACAAGACGGCAATTCTCATTTTCTTATGAAAATGATTTTGAGGGTCTTTTACATGAGGGATATTTTTCCAATTTTCAACATTTATTCGCAACTATTTGAGATAAGAATTAACGTATCATCGTAAATTTCTAGTACCATTAACAATAAAAATAATTTTTTTTAAATTTATTTTTATAAAACCAATAGTTTCTGAGCTATATGCAAATAGGTCTTATATACACTTTTTAAATCAGGTATTTTAAAATGAATTTGATTCTTATGCTCTTTGGTGGACAGAGATGTTTCTCTTTTCTCAATTTTTCTGTAACAGTGTTTCTTGTTCCTAATGCCACAGAGTAAGTAACGTCATATATTATTTCACTTACGATCTTTGGTGTAGTGCTTCTATAACACTGTATAGACCTATTATTTCACTTCCCAAATCTTACGAGTTTTTAATAAATGTATATTTTGAAGATAAAAGAGAAATGCTGTGTGGTGCACCGTACCATTTATTTTTTATTTTACACTGTATCTTACTACCCGTTCGGGTTATAAGCTTATCACTTATGTACTAATTACGCTAATGGTTTTAGGTATGAGGAAGGTTTAATTGAGATAAAATTTACCCTCATTTGCGTTGAGGGGGAGTGGAAAACAATTTTGGGGGGAAAAAAGCCTCAGAACATCCCACTCAGATTCCAACCCCGAACTGCCCATTATCGGTGGTCTAGCCTATTGTGAGAGTGACGCCTTAGATAATGTGGCCACCGAATCATAAGGCGTCACTTTCGTGTTAGACTAAACTACCAGTGATGGAGAGATCGGGGGATCGAATCCCAGTCGGGTGTACTGAGGATGGTTTTCTCAAAATTGTTTTCCATTTTCACTCCACGCAAATGTGGGTACACTTGATCTAAATTCGATCTTCCTCATCCCTATATCCCTAGCGTAATTATTACATATGCGTATAACTTGAACGATTAGTACAGTAGCACCACGGCTTCTTTGGTGCTGACTGACAGCTCACAGCTAAAAGCTTTGAAAAGTTACCAGACCAAATTATGTATTCCTACGCCGAACCAGATTATCTGCAAAAACATGTGTTTAGCAGCTGTAACTTTTGACAATCAAAATTTAGGTATATACCTAAATTTGACTTTCAGAAGTCAGCTGTAAGCTGTCAGTCAGCACCAAAGAAGTCAGTAAGACGTGGTTATATATATAAAGTTTCGTACGCTACCTAGGACCAAACCGAGGCCTAGACATGCCTAAACTTCCACAACGAGCGCCCTTAAATCAGGGGTCAGCAAACATTTCGGAACCCTGATCGACTTTTACATTTATCAAAGTTCCCGATATCACCCTTCGTTTCCCCATTCTACTTTTAATTCCTTTTTCCTATACATCTTGCATTTATTCCTTAAAATAAATATTTTCTTCTATACTTATGTCCCTGCCTTTATATATAATATATAAAATAAATAAAATGTTCACTCCGTTTACCATGATAGGTATCAGTCTTACCTTGACAGATAACACTATGACCCAATAAGCCGTACTATAATGGAATAATGCAAGGTAAGCTTGCCTTTTTTCGTGACGATAGGGTTTTCTTAAGCGATCACCTGAAAATTACTGCTAAATCGACCTTTTTATCGACCCTTGCCTTAAATCAACTACTGTTATTACGTAAGAGAAGTTGTAAATTATAAAACACGTTTTTTTATAATCTAATGTTGACTTGAACCTTTATTGCACGGGGCAGGTTGGTAATTGTGAAGATAGACGATGTTTTTTTTATGCTGATGCAAGGTGGGGGAGGGAGGGAGGGGGGACACAATAGACGTCAAGGAATTAAAGTTCCGGCCGTCCATTCCGTCGCGTGAACACCACGAGTATTGGGTGACAAAGCTAAAAGAAAGAGAAAAAAAAAACTCAGGCCATTTATTAAAACAAAATTGTGTGTTTTGTAATATACGAGGCGTTTGAGCGGAAGGTGTTGGGGGGTGTCTGTTTCTAAAAAAAAAAAAATTAAAGAATGGTAGCTCCTAGTCGGTTACCCAAGATCACCTTCGACCAGGTTTTCGAGGGTAAAACTTGCTGCTCCGCCGTACACAAATGGACGGAGAGTTGTACCCGCGCCTCATTAGAAATGGCGTGGTCTTGTTTCATCGGCGCGAACAGGTTCTTCATACCAATCTACGTGGTGAGTCCTCACAAACCTTTTAAACTTTTGTGTTAAAATAATTAATAGGTTATTTAATGTGCCTTTTTTTTAAAAATCAAGTGATTATACCACCAAGCTACTTAGAAATGTATAAGTGCTGGTCAAATTGCGGATTGGTTGAATCTAAGGGCCGTATTTATACTCTAGTCTCGGGTATAAATCAATCTACACCAGTATACGAAAAACAAGAAATTCAGGTCAAATGGGGAATATGAGGGCTCTAATCTCATTAAGATCCGTATTTATACTCTAGTCTCGGGAATAAATCAATCTACCAGTATACGAAAAACAAGAAATTCAGGTCAAATGGGGAATATGAGGGCTCTAATCTCTTAAGATCCGTATTTATACTCTAGTCTCGGGAATAAATCAATCTACCAGTATACGAAAAACAAGAAATTCAGGTCAAATGGGGAATAGGATGTCTCTAATCTCTTAAGATCCGCATTTATATTATAGTCTTGGGAATCAACCAATCTGTCAATATACGGAAAAAAAAGTTCTCATTTAGTAGGGAATTGGCTGATGTCTGAATATTGCTTTTATTTATTATTGCCCATGGAAAATACCTTAAGTTTAGAACACACAATTTCCAGCTATACGATCGTTAATTTATCAATATGAAAAGGCGTATCTTAATATCACCTATGATAGAACTGTTCGGCCATGCCGAAAATCGAATATGAGATACCTTGTCTCAATAAGAAGTCGTGTTCAGTCTTAAAGCGTGCCTTATAAATGACAAATATTCATCTTCATTTTTCAGGGAGGGATTTAATACTTTGCCCCTCATAGCTTCTCTACCAAGGGCCCCGCCTCGATTGCCGCATGGCCTAATGCATTACTCTAGCAGTAGACTAAATTGCTGATTAAGAGGCGTTCGAGGTTCAAATCTCAGTCGGGTAGTCTTAGATGTTTTCCAAAATGGATTTCCATTCTTCCTCCACGCAAACTTGGGTACACTTCCTCAAAATATAGCCTTTCTCATCCCTAAAACCACCAGTGTAATGACTACATAAGCGTATAATCTGAACGGGTAGACGCGGCCCTAAAAAAGTCTATCAAGGGCTCGTAGTTAAATATCCTTTGTTCTTAATACCGCCATTTTAATTTGTTTTAATAGCTCTTGTTTGTGAATCTGATAAACAATATTAATATCTCTGATAGCGTCTGATAGAAGGTTTTTTTTATGTTTTTCTTAGCACCGTATCTTATTACCCTTTATGCCAGGTTTTAAGGTGTGGCAGAAGGGAGCGCAAGTAATTTCTACAGTTTTTATAGCATTAGATTTTTTTCTGGGTCAAGATAAATTAAATATTTCTCCAGTAGCAACATAGAGTTTAGTTTTCTGCACATGCTAATATCAACAGATCTTGAATATCCGTCAAGGGTGCCCTGGAATTTGGTCAAAACTTTTTAAATAAAGAGAAAAGGTTTTCACAAAATTCTAGAATACCCTTGACAGATATTCAAGATCTGTTGATATTAGCATGTGCAGAAAACTAAACTCTACGTTGCTACTAGAGAAATATTTGATTTTTCTTGACCAAAAAAAAATCTAACGCTATAAAACTGTAAAACATAGTTGCGCTCTCTTCGGCCACACCTTAAGTGAAAAGTACCCAAATATGTGTGGAGAAACAGTGGAATACAATTTAGGGAAAACCCACGCTGAATACATTCTGCTTGTTTTCGAACCCCGTGTAACGCTTTTATTTTAAATTCACAACGGTGACCTGGTGGTCTAGGGGTAAGGTGTCAGACTTCTGTGCTGGCGCCGGGGTTCAATCCTCGGTCCCGGCACAGATTTATCTGATCTCCAAACCCTTCCTTCACCTCTGACAAGACATCTTGTGAATGTGGGGAATGCCGGGCCTCCACCGTGGTTCGGACTCCACGTTAAACTGTAGGTCCTCCATTTCATCTCACAATCACCCTACCATTACACATTAGCGTAAGTGCGTATAACCCGAACGGGTAGTAAGACGTGATGCTAATAATAATAATATATTATTTATTTGTTTTTTTACAATATATAGCATTGTCGTTTGGGGTAAAGTACTCGGCTCAGGTCCCAATGTTCATGGGTTCAAACCCTGATGGTGATGGGATGAATTTTTCTTGGATGATCTGTCGCACAAGTTTCTCCGGAGAGGAAGTAAGGCCGTCGGTCCCAATGTCGTTTGTGGCACGTGAACGATACCTGGGAGTTGTGTGAAAATACCTTTCCCGGAAGAATTGATAGGCCCTTTCGCACTCGCCCGTAGAAACTCAGTGTGGAAGTAGACGGGGGACCACCACACTTCCTAAGCTCTCTTAATACATGGGATTTCTACCAGATGGTGCAGGCATCACTAACCAGCGGAAGGGTTGAGTGCATACCCGGCGTCGGATGGTTAGAAATCACATCAAACCAACCTTCAGGTATTTGAATTACGAAGAAAAAACCATTAGTTATTTATAATTTTCAATTATTTTTTTTTAATTTAAATAAAGGACGTTTTCCTCTTTTTTTTACTTGGGCCTCAGCATGTATTGTTCTGGTGCAAGGTCTCCTTTGTTCTAAAAAAACAAACACTGTAATCCCTGCCTTAGAACAACACTGATGTTTTTTTCCCGCTCAAATTTTCCGGGGGGGGGGGGGAGGGGACCCACTTGAAATACTGAAGAAATGAACCCAAGAACACGCGGCCACTAAAGCAAGTTTTATACGTTTTACCTTTTTATTTGTCGTTTTATACATCGTTTCATTATTACCGCTTCAATTGACTAGCAGTAAGATTTAATTCGTTGATTTTATTCAAGGTCGTTCACACATGGATATTCTAAATGCATACACATCAATGTGCTACATTTTGTCCACGAGCTAGAAGGGTCTAAGTCGTCTTACTGCCCGTTCGGTTTATACGCTTATGTACTAATTACGCTAATGATTATATGTATTAGGAATATTATATTTAAATTAAGTATAACCACATTTGCGTGGAGGTATAATAGAAAAAAACAATTGAGGAAAAACCACCCTCAGAGCACCCGACCAAAATTCGAACCTTTATCTCCCCACCATCGGCAGTCTAATCTACCGCGAGAGAAGCACCTTAGACCGTGCGGACACCGAAGCATGTCTGTAAGTTTTCTTTATTTACTTTTTTAGTGCTAGTCATCCTACTGTTTGTAAAAAAAAAACTATTCTCAGGTTTGTGCTATTTGGATTGTGATGAAGAGGATAGTATTTCCCACGCGTATTTTGTTTAGAAAGAGGATGGAAAAAACGTTTAAGGGAAAGACCATCTTAGTCCAGCTAACTGGAATGAAAACTGACAAACCAGACCAGATGACGCCTTAGACCACGTGTCCACAGATTCTAGCACTATACATTGTTTAAAATAGCGCTACCTACAAGGGAAAGACAATACACAATAAAACAAAAGAGCATCATTATTTTAAGAAAATATCGATTCTAATATCTTTAGGCCTAAATAAAATAATTTCTATCATATAATCTTATCTTTATTTTATTTTTTTTGCTCGGTTAACTAACTACTTGTTCATGTTCGAAGAATATATAGTAATCACTCTATTGAGGTAGGGATGAGGAAGGAAGCATTTTAGAGGTAATGCACCCACATTTGCGAGGAAGTAAAGTGAGAAACAACTTAGGGGAAAAAACATCGTCAGTAAACCCAACCGGGATTCGATCCCCGATCACAGCAGACCATCCTAACACGAGAATGACTCCTTATTTAGACGATTCGGCCACAGAAGTGGGTATCATATTCCAAAGAATGAGATTACATATTTCAAGTAATATGTTATACCGATGCACATTTCTTGTCTTAAAATTCCTTAAATATTATTTATTGGCCACCGCGTCTTACTACCCGTCCGGTTTATATGCGTGTTTCAATCCTCGGTCCCGGCAAAGATCTATCTGATTACCAAACCCTTACTTCACCTCTGACAATACATCTTGTGAATGTGGGGAATGCCAGGCCTCCACCGTGGTTCGGATCCCACGTTAAACTGTAGGTCCTCCATTTCATCTCACAATCACCCTACCACTACACATTAGCGTAAGTGCGTATAACCCGAACGGGTAGTAAGACGCGGTGCTAATAATAATATATGCGTGTATAATAATTACGATAATGTTGAAGGTATAAGAAAGGTATAATTTAGATTAAATGTAACCATTTACTCAGCGTAAAAAAACACCCAGTACAATCCAACCGAGATTTGAACCCCGAGATTTCCGTCTTAGGCAATACAGCCTATAGATAAAGTGACGCTTTTAGACCATGCGACCACACAAACGACTATTAAATTATTAAATATTTGATAAATTTAAATGTTAAAATAAAGCTCCTCTGGCGAAAAGAGAAATGTAACACCCAATATTAAACTATAACCAAAAATCGCATTGAGTTAGGGTTTTCCTGATTCTTTACACGACAACACCAAAATATCCTACCACGTGGTATGGTGGCCAGAGCACCTGGCTACAAGCCTTAAAAGTCCTGGGTTAGATTCCCGGCTGGTACCTTTGGTATTTATATCTTAAGGTGATTGGCCCTTTTCAATTGGCGTGGAAATGCAGAGCCATGGGAACAAACGGTTATCTTCAAGAATTTCTATTATTTTGCAATTTTCTTTTCGGAAACGGTTTGTTCAAGAATAGAAGCATGTTGATTAAGTTATACTTTTTATACACACACTTTCGGTGGCGTAGTTGGCTAACGCGCTTGTGTTGAGCTCGACCGCTGAGGACGGGGAGATCAAGGTTCGAATCTCGGTCGGGTGAACTGGGGGTGGTTTTTCCTAAATGGTTTTCCACTCTCCCTCCACGCAAATGTGGGTTCACTTCCTCTAATTAAACCTCCCCAGTTCCTAATCCATTAGAGTAATTAGTACTTAAAGCGTATAACCCGAACGGGTAGTAAGACGCAGTGCTAAATATTATTATACACACACTTCCTCTATCATTTTAACAGTAATCAAGTATTGATAAAATTGACATTTTTCAATAGAAAACTGCCGGCTTCATAACAATAAATAATAAAATGTAACAATTAACAAAAATCGATACATTACCTTAGAAGAGGTGTTGAAAATATTAATATAAACATTTCACCCGTTCTCGAGAAAACTGATATTTCCAAACGTATGATTTTTCTGAGAGACCTGTCCGGTAGCTAGCGCCATCTCCAGTTTCCGTGATCCATCTGTTCTTGTTGGTGCGGAAGGATACTTTAGTCAGTTATAAAGCCACGCCACGCCTTTCACCCTCCCGCCCACCTTCTCACTAAATAGGTTTTAGATTTGAGCTCGACAGGGCAAAGGCCTTAAGGTGAATTATTTTGATGGTCGTCAGGGGGTTGTTAAATCAGGCTTAAGTTTTGCTTAAGTCACTCACAGGCTCCATACCTACATATTCACTATCCTCATCTCATTTTTGGTACGTAAAGTAGCCCCATGGCTTCTTTGGTGCTGACTGACAGCTCACAGGTGATTTCTGACAATCATCATTTAGGTATATACCTAAATTTTGACCGGCAGAAGTGACAGCTGCTAAACACATGTTTTTGCAGATAATATGGTTCGGCGTAGGGATACATAATTTGGTCTGGTAGCTTTTCAAAGCCGTCAGCTGTCAGCTGTGAGCTGTCAGTCAGCACCAAAGAAGCCATGGAGCTACTGTAGACAACCTCCATGGGTAGCCTAGGCAACGCTCTGTGCCACCGGAGCATACAGGTGACCTAATCTGTTTGCTACCTCCCTCCAGTTAATTAACGCCATACGCTATAAAAGAAAAAAAAAGTTGGATAATATTTTTTTAAATTATCATGTAAGAGTATCCCTTATTTTAATTCCACTGCTTCATAATGTAGTCCACGGAAATCCTCACTAAATCTGACGCTTGGTTCAAACTATATTAACTACCGAGTTCATTAAGGGGAAAAGAGCTGAATCTTTTTTCAAGGTTGCCACCCATCACGTTTGAAGTTGTATTGTCACCTTAAAAACGTTTTCGCACGTTATTATTGTAGTTTTGAAGCATTGAACGCTAGAGTGGTTGTACACTCAAGAAAAGATGGTAGACAATGTCTAACAATATTTGTCCTAGAATTAGGAATTGTGAGTCTCAGAAAGGAAGGACATGCAGCGCGACTAGAAGAAATAATCCAGAAACATGTTCAAGATATTTACTGGCAAACCTAATGGGAAGAGACCATTGGTAAAACCTAGACGCCAATTGGAGGATAGCGCTACACTGTATCTGAAGGAACTAGGGTGTAATGGGGTGGACTGGATAGAACTAGTTCCAGATAGAGTCAGGGTGTAATGTGGTTGAATGGATAGAACTAGTTCCATATAGAGTCGGGGTGTAATGAGGTGGACTGGATAGAACTAGCTCAAGATTGGTAAGGGTATAATGAGGTGGACTAGATGAACTAGCTTAAGATATATATAGGGTGTAATGAGGTGGACTGAATAAAACTAGTTCAAGATAGAGATAGGGTGTCGGATGTAATGAGGTTGAATGGATAGAACTAGCTCAAGATAGGGATAGGGTGTAATGAGGTGGACTGGGTAGAACTAGCTCAAAATGGAGATAGGGTGTAGTGAGGTGGACTGGATAGAACTAGCTCAAGATAGGGATATGTGTAGCGCCTATAAAAGCTACAACGTTCTAAATCAAGAAAACACTGAACACTATATTGGTTCAAGTCGTATCCCACCACAACTACAGAAGTGATATCGAAAGCTTACCAATGCCCCATTTTATTCTGTGTACGTCCCGAGATCTCTCTCCCTCCCGGCAACCACTGACCATCACACACTTGTTGATTAAACTGGAGGCGCGAGGCCAAGAGGTGCATCAACTTCGGATATTCAAAGAGGATGCCGGGAAGAAAAATGTGTGACGCCTATAGCGCTAAAATGTTGCGCATGATAACTGTTCTGGAATCGTGCAGATGCTGCTCGTCACATGTTTCCCATACTTGATCACCCCTTTATGGTCTGTTGTCTATCCATCTCTTATGTGTGACCCCTACCACCCCCTCTCATTTTTGAGCCACAGATTAGAAAATAAATACTGCCAGTGGATCAGTGGTAAAGTCACTCTTGGCGGGACACAACTAGGTTTCAAATATAAAATGTAAGCTTCGAAATTATTTTTAGGACATTATCATGCAAAATTTCCTTTCGGCTATTTGTTATGGATTTAACTCCGAAACCTTTTGCTACATATTTTTTTATTTTGCTTAAACTTCTTTTAATACAATCGTCTAGTTTTGGGAAATATTTTAAGATATTTAAATTTAAAGTTTATTAACTTGTTCAAATCATTGATATTATGAAGTCATGTAGGCGTGACAAGTATGTAAGATATTTAAATTTAAAGTTTAATAACTTGTTCAAATCTTTGATATTATGAAGTCATGTAGGCTTAACAAATATTTAAGATATTTAAATTTAAAGATTATTTGACTTGTTCAAATCTTTGATATTATGAAGTCATGTAGGTTTTACAAGTATTTAAGACATTTAAATTTAAAAAGTTATTCTTTTGGTGCTATGTTTATTTTTGTTTAATGGCTCCCCGGTCCCGGCACAAATTTATCTGATTGCCAAACCCTTCCTTCACCTCTGACAAGACATCTTGTGAATGTGGGGAATGCCAGGCCTCCACCGTGGTTCGGATTCCACGTTAAACTGTAGGTCCTTCATTTCATCTCACAATCACTCTACCATTACACATTAGCGTAAGTGCGTATAACCCGAACGGGTAGTAAGACGCGGTGCTAATAATAATAATAATA
>CABFOW010000786.1:32368-61225 GCA_902141385.1 Timema californicum | reverse complement strand
TAGGTCCTCCATTTCATCTCACAACCACCCTACCATTACACATTAGCGTAAGTGCGTATAACCCGAACGGGTAGTAAGACGCGGTGCTAATAATAATAATAATATAGGCATTTTGCCTAACATCCGGTCTCTACTCGTTATTTTATAAGTGAACAGTGGTTGTAACATGTTTCAAGTATTTTATAAATTGTTATTGTGAAAATAAATAGTAGATAGTACTTAATGTATCTAATATTAATGCACTTTTACTATAATTTCCGGACTACCCGGATAATCCAGATGACATATGGTCCCAGTTAGTCCTTATAAACAAAGTTCCACTGTACATAGAACTTTTTTTCCCTCAATTTATACATAAAAATTATTAGAAAAAAATAATTGAGAGAGAACTCGCCAAGATACTTTAGCATTATGGTTTCCATTTCATCAGTAATTGGATATAGCGTCTGGCCCAACTCCATCCTAGCTGATTGTTTTTATATTTATGTCGTGGTATTCTTCTAAAGATGACTTCCAGATGACAGGTCTATCACTCACCTCATTGATAAAAAGTTCCGTGTCTATTTTGTCCTCCATTCTGACTATAAACTGATTACCGTCACAATGACGCGTGCACTGCTCTATGTCTTCACAGGGACTGACAGAACGCTGAGCGGTAGTGCCACCCCTGCGTTTGTCAGAAACCCGCGTCACTAGGTTTGACGCAACAATGACGCCAACTTGACGCCAGACTTCGCGTCCCGTGTGAGCTCCATCATTCGAATCAAAGTAATGCTGAGACGCGGCGTCACAGGACGCGACTGCAAAGATGACGCGCGTCGCTCGTGGGCACCGGGCCATGCGCTCCCTGTCCACTGAGAATACGAAGTCGGTACAACCAGCCCCCCGGAACATCATCCACATTTCTTACTTTGTCGTACTTACTAATATTTTGAATACAACTGACAACCAGCCCCGTTGTGTAGTGTGGTCAATTCACCTGGTTAAGAGTCTAGAGGGGTGACCTGGCGGTCTAGGGGTAAGGTGTTGGACTTCTGTGCTGGCGGCCGGGGTTCAATCCTCGGTCCCGGTATAGATTTATCTGATCGCCAAACCCTTCCTTCACCTCTGACAAAGACATCTTGTGAATGTGGGGAATGCCAGGCCTCCACCGTGGTTCGGATTCCACGTTAAACTGTAGGTCCTCCATTTCATCTCACAATCACCCTACCATTACACATTAGCGTAAGTGCGTATAACCCGAACGGGTAGTAAGACGCGGTGCTAATAATAATAATAATAATAATAGTCTAGAGGTTCCGGATTCGATTCCCGGCTGATGATGTATTGTGTTATCTTTTCGTGCCTCAGGTTGTCGAGTCAAATTAAAGTGTTATTCTCGGGACCTCCTTTTGGATCGTTTTTCTGTTACGTTATATTATCTTGTGTTCTTGTTTCCTGTGTTTTGTTGTTTACTTTAGGATAAATAATAATAATAATAATGTTAGTTTTACGTTAATTGTTATATGTCTATTTTAGAATGTAAACACAATTCTATTGGTGATATTTAATTTATTTGAATGTAAACCCCACTTGATTCAGAAATTATTAGATATGTTTTTGTACGCGGCAGTTTTAAAGTTAGAATTTGGATGTGACTCGTCACGGATCTTACTTACAGCGAGGTTGGAGGCCGAGTGAGCAGTGGGGAGCCTTTTTCCTTGTATTTAGTCAGAGAATAAGGCTTCCATAAGCTTCCTGTTTTTTTTAATATTACATTATTAGTTCGCAAGCTTTGAAACGAGATAAATAAATTATCTGAGAGTGGCTTGTTTTTCACAATTTTACACGAAAGGCGGGTGAAGAGGGGTGTTAGGCCGGTGACAGAGAATTGTTGTCAACAACATTTAAAAAAATAAAGTGAAATCATCACCAAGGTTTGTTAGGAGGTTTGTTAACACATACGGATTAATTGAGTTTAATATTATAAAATTGATCATTAATTTGAAATACATTAAGGATGGGAATTTTTTTTATTTGAAATATTACGAAAGGGAAAATCTATATCATTACAATAACTTGGGTATTTTTCCCGAAAGGGGGATTACCCTTAAGGTCCACAGGGTTTGGTTAGTTAATCTTAAGTTAGGTTTAAGTTTTTCCACTAGTTCCACACTCTAGTACTCACTATCACCATCATCTCATCTAATTTCATCGGGACATGGAAAGAGCCTCCGCGGAAAGGATGTACGATTGGTACATTCGGGCGTCCCTTGGGTAAAGATACACTAGTACTAGTTTTTAACAACTTAGTTTGTCTTCCATAATATAGCTTTGTATATTGACACTCTCTGGCTTGTGTACCGAATGACGTCACAAGCTCAGCCAATCAGGCGTATTTTCCCTTCTGACGCTCGCTAACTTCTATTCTCATCACATTGGACTGGACTATGTATCGATATAAATTGAAATTGATAATTGTTTCTTGTACCCTGTATATTCCTGTCCCAAGCTGTGAATTTTATTCTTGAAAATATATATATATATATATGTTCTAATAAACTGGTGAATAAATGTTCAGGAACCTGACGGGGTTCTCCCATTACCTGACAGTGTTCGTCCCGGCCCTCGTTGGAGGTCTAGGAATCTTCTTCGAGCATCATCATAAGAGAGGATTTTTGGCCTCCTCCTACGCAGGATTCGTGAGTCATCAACTTTACTTATTTCCTCAAGGGCATAAATCAGTTTAAAAAAAAATACAGTGCACTATTTAAACAGGTACATAATTATAAGTAACTAGGCTAACTCCTTATATAAGTCAGAAACTTTTCAAACGTGGCTGTGTCCGTCCTTCGAGCGTAGCCACGCACATTACATGCGCAGCGGGCAAGCCCACCATCGATCCCTATCATCACCGGAAAGTTGGGGAAAACCCTGCCTTTACAAGTTTCCATCGGCGGAAAGAGT
This sequence comes from Timema californicum, assembly GCA_902141385.1. NCBI lineage: Eukaryota > Metazoa > Arthropoda > Insecta > Phasmatodea > Timematidae > Timema > Timema californicum. Next base: position 58,279 of record CABFOW010000786.1, on the reverse strand, counting down.
TGACTTCTCCTTCCGTGAAGGATTGAATGAGAGTGGCAGTGTAAACAGCTTCCAGCTATGAAAGCTTACAGATTAGTTATCTCAGGATACCTCCCCTTATCATGGATACAATATTATATGGAAGCAGCTTTAGGTCATTGTATATAGAGTAGGCTGGTCTTATACACACGTAGTTATCTCAATTTTCCTCAATTATTACCTGCAAGCACGGGCATAGAGTAGAAATATTTAACAATACAATTATATTTTCCATCAGTGTGTGGTTGTAGAAAACACTAGAAGTCCTCAAACTTGCTCTTTTTTACAATAAAAACTCTTTGGGGCAAAATAAATTAAATATTACTTCAGTAATTATATTTAGTTTAATTTTCTACGCGTATTAATCTCAACAGTCCTTGAATATCTACCATAGACCTCGCAGAATTCAACTAGAAACACCCTCCCCCCCCCCCACCCCCGTTTAAAAAGTGTATGTTCTAATGCCACTATGGCAATTACAAATATTCAATAACTGTTGAGAATTCAATGTTTATAAAATCAAACTAAACTTATCTACTAAAACAATATTTATTTATTTAGTCCTAATTTTTTTTAAATATAAAACTGCAATAATATCAAGTTTAACCCACGTTCCCTTCCATCTCACTTTAAATCAATGTCGTCATTTGGTGACCAATCCTGCTACTGCTCTCCGCTTTTGTCTATCACGGGCCTTTTTTTTTTTTACATCTTTATACCTTTTTCTGCCAACATTGCCCCCTGTTTGATTCATGTACTCCAGTCTTGCTCTCCCTCTTGAATTTATCCCTTCCACATCTCCTTCTATAACTATATTCGCTAAACTATCCCAGTGTATATCATACCATGTTAACTTTTCTTTGCTCTATACCTTTCCAAAGTTTCCTTTCTTCATTTTCTTTTCTTAACACATCAGCATGTCAGCTGCAGTCGGATATTTCCGTGACTTGTGCCAACCTGCAACGTTCTCATTGTCTTACTAACCCTTCCGAGCTATCCGTATATATTTACACTAATAGGGTAGGGAGGAGAGAGATATGTTTATTTAGAGGAAATGGGTCCGCATTTGCATTTAGAAAAAAGCTCGATACATGCGGACAGGATTCACGCCCTGGTAAAGTCTTCCCCTTCATACCCCTTACACCTCCCGGCTTTACCTTTGAGCCCTCCCCCTCCCTTGGGCCTTTAGAAACGCGTCTAAACTAAAGTAAACTAATATTTATTTTCAAATTTATAAAATACAAATAGATGTAAATTTTAGTTTTAAATAAACTTTATTTAAAACTGTAAGATTAATAACAAATACATGAGGTATTTATATTTACAAAATGTTTGAGAAAACTTCAGCATAGACAACATTATTTGTCATAATTTCACCCCATACCCTCAGTGGTTTCAGAGATGCATCTGGGAGGGAAGGGGGGAAGAGGGGTGTGAAGGGAGTGACCTTTTTGACTTCCGGTAAAAACTATTGTAATTTTACTGGCGGTTGCACATCAAGCATTTCTAACTAATACAGTATTCATTTGTCAATTTAGACCCATACAATAGCACGATATTGTCTGACAAGAATATATGCTTTCATATTAGAGAGATATATTAAATTAATGAGAAATATCTCGTTTCGGTATAGTATGATTAACCAACATGTAATAACCCTGTGAGAACATGTGGCATACATAAAAACTACATGGGAATTTTGGATCGTGTGATATAAATCAAAATACCTTTGTACATTTCTTGAAGAAGAAGAAAAAAAAATGCTCTCACAATTTTTTACATTTATTTTTATGCTGAAAAGTGAAATGACATAAGCTCAATCGCTAATGACCAGAACTCTGGCTGTAAAGTGCAACAATTTAACAATCAATTACTCCCCAAGGCTACTTGTTTGGGATTTCAAATAAGTATCTCAGCATTTATTTCAGCTGCACAGGTGGTAGCGTGGTTCAAGACGACAGGCTCTCGATAGGCTATATAATTCCACTAAAAGGTATGCCAAGGTTCGAACCTCGACTGGGTACCCTGAAGAATGGTTTTTCCATACGTGCTTTATCCCTGTGGAATTCTCATCCTTTTTTTTCACGTTAACGTGGGAGCACTTCCTTTTTTTTTTTAACTCCTTTGTGCCAACCATTTTGATTACGCCGTTTATAAACTGTTTATTCTTATTCTTTTCCTACACCTTATACCACGCATGCGCAGTCGACGTTTTCTATGATAAGTCTCAAAAACCTGCCATATTTATTTTGGCAGACCTTTTTTACAGCCGGATGTCCTCCCATACGCTAACCCCATGGCAATATACCGGGGAAACACGGTGATTTCTTTGAACGAGCGTGAAAGAGCCTACCAATTTTGCCGGAAAGATACTTTTACATGCCACAATTATTGACTTGGGACCGAAGGCTTTTCTTCCCCATCTTAAGTAAGTTGTGCTACGGATTTTAATCGCCAAATTAAAATCTTTCGGCTTCATATGTGCTTTAAACCGCGATCATTGGGTTTTGAGACGAGCACTTTACCCCAAGACAACCGAGGTCAACAGGGTATATTAAATTACGTAAATAAACATATAAAAATTATACCCGTACAGGGATTTGAACCATTGTCACCCGCAAATGTACCTACAGGAGGTCAAGGGGGGTCAATTATCACCAGTGAAATTGTATAAATATTGGAAATAATTTAATAAAATATAAAGTTATCTGAGTTCCACCCAACAGCGTTCAGAGCTATCACTCAAACACTACCCCAGCTGATCGGCCGTCATCTGTTGGCAAAGATAGTGCCAACCTGTGTTGATAGAGGGTGTTAAGGAGTCAGTACAACGAACCCTCCGGACGTTAATCTCAGTAGATCCTTCTTTGTCCTCACGAGGTTGAGTTGACCTCGTTCCAGAAGTACCCCTTCACAGATAAGAAAATCTGGAATCGTTGGAGATCGAACCCGATACCGCTGTATATATAACCAGGAACTCTGACCGCAGAAAATACTGAACAGAGAAACAATATTAGATAGTTTCAATTTGATCCAGATAAGTTCTAACAAATGAGATGTGTACTTGATTATAATCGAGAATTTTAGGTACAGTCCCGACTAGTTACATAAAATGGTTAGTATATTTCTTACTATGTGCTATTTTTTTCCACCCTCTCAGGTGTTAGAATATATAGTTCGTCAGTTGCAAGAAGTCGGTTTGATCAGATTCACAGTCGCGCGAAGTACTGCTTTGTTCATGGTGAGCAACGCAATCATGTTATACCTTCTTAGAAGCGAGTCCTTTTACAAGAACATCAAGAAAAGCAATAATGTATGGTGAGTAGATAATTATTTACCCATACGGTTACCCTTTTCTATGAAAGCAAATCAAGACCTAGGGCCAGTTTCATAGTTAGACTTGGCATGCCTCAAGTGTGGCGCTATACTAAATACAAGATGACATCTAAACTCGAGTCGGATGAACTAGTTTCGCATATGAATCATGCCCATTCAGTTCATTTTGGTCTAGGAATATGTGTCGTCCTAAATTTAGTACAGCGTCGCACTTGATGCGTGATAAAATACACTGTATATTATCTCTGAGGGAACTGCTTGGTTACTATTGGGGAAACAGCGTTGCCATTCTCTCCTTTTTTGTGTGGTAGATCCCCCCTCAAAAATAAGACAAGTTTTGCAACGCTGGTTAGTCGATGTTGCCAGTAGCTCCTTATTACACCAGCACACTACCTTTATACATAACTGAAAGCGAGTTGATTTGGCAACAGTTGGCAGGGATAGAGCTAAGATAAATCTTTTCTCCATAAGACCTGCAGTTACCTCAGCAATGATATTGGGTATACATTTAAATATGAAACTAGTCTTAAAAGTACGTATTATTACCACTAACAACAAATGGAAAGTGTGTGGTTTTGGACATCTTATCTTGTCACATGACAGCTAGCAAGTTTGGTCTACTTACCTTTCTCGAACCGAAAGCGAGACTTGTTTCCCGAAAAAGTTATATCCATCAGTTTACTGACAAATACAAGCTATCACACACATATCTGATCTCGTATTTAACATTTTGTACTCTACAGTGGCGAGACATGCCAAAGTCCAATTTTAATATAAAGAGCCTTTATCTTGTTTAAAGTTTCTATCACCACGTCTTACAACCTTTTCAGGCTACGCGCATATATGATAGTTACTATATAGAGTAGGGATGATGAAGGAAGCATTTTAAAGGTAATCTTCCCTCAATTGCGCGGAAGAAGAGTGGGAAACCATTTAGGGAAAACCAACCTCGGTAGACCCAAATGGGATTCGAACCTCAATCTATCCTTCACCAGCAAGCCTTTACTGACAACTAGAAAAGCTACTAGATCTACTATAAAAAATTCATACGCCAAGTCATGTGATCTGTATCTGTCACTTTTATATATATATTATCAATACCTATAAAAAACGCTAATCAAATAATAAAGTTTTTAAATTTTGACCGCAAAAAATTGTATTTTCTGAAAATACTTATATAATAAAATTTAACTGTGCAACATTGACAATGTTTGTTACTCTGGATTCAATTTTGTCCATCTCCAAATGTGTTGTATGTGATATTTTTCCAAATTAGACTGGATACAAAACCTTTTAGGAGCCTTGAACTGCGCATTGTGTGACACTCGGAAAAACCTACTGAGATGTGCCAGATAAAGTCAAGCTAACAAGAGAGTTTTTTTTTCTACATTGCTCTGTATTTTCTTTACTTTAAGACTGAATTAGTCACAAAGCCCCTGGAAATTAATGAGCCCCTCTGAGGGGGTCTTAATACCCGTCTAAAAACTTTTATTGTCTAAATTTATAGTAAAATCTTCAACCCCCCCCCCCCTTTAGAAAAACTTTATTTCCACGCCCTAGCAGACAAAGCACAATAAAACCATATCTTCGACTAATGGATGTCACTTTAAGGTGCAGATTTATGGTAACACCTTTCCAAAAGGCCACGCCTCTCTATTGAGACTCTCTTTCCGGGTTAAGAAAATAATGGAGAATCGTGCTGAATACCGGACAGAGTTAAAAGTGTTGCTACTTTAGAAAGAATAAGAGGCAATGTTTTAGTTACTCTATCTAGGCCACAGACAAGGCTTACACCAAACCAACAGCCTTCAGGTTCAAAATGTATGTGCTCATTGCAAATCTTGAGTCCTTCAACACGGGGATTGGTAAGTGCAGTCCTAAGTGACACCATCGCTATCAATCAGGCACTTTAAAGATGGTTTTACTATATAACAGCCAATAATTGCCTTCTAGTGTAATAAACCGACGCTCACAAAGATAGGTTCAGGTAGCGCCCCACTCCATTGTAATGACATTAATTTTTACGTCCTTACTAGTATTTAAAATCATATTTTAACGTATAAATGTTTATTTCTCTTCTTTTCAGTTATTTTTAATTAAATTCATCTTTTCTAAACGACAGCCATGTTTCTATTTTCATTTCTTTTAGCTGCACGTGTTCAAATCATGGTTTATTTCCGGGTTGTATTACGCAGTATTTAAGAGCAGGTGCGTAGTTAAGCCAGGCCTATTTTTAGTTTTCACGCTCAGCTAAAATAACCCCATTGGTAGATGTAAAGAAATCAAGTAGTGACCTAGGTTTGAGAGTACAAGACTACGGGGAATACAGACCCAAGCCTTGTGAAACAGACATGGTTTTGAACTCGTCTTCTCGGCTGAATCGTCATGTGGAACAGACGTGTTTTGAACTATTGTTAAATGTAAATTATCAACATGTTAGAGTGCTAAGTGGTGTAACAAACAATACGTATGCATTTAAATAAATATCAAAAAGTGAACAAGTATTTTTCTTAAAGTAGCATCATATCCATGCAGTTCAATACGTCATAGCTGAAAGATGACCGACGAGAGCTTTCCAGACGACACTCTTACACAGGATAAGAAATGAGGATGACATTTCGGTTCAATACACCCTTCCTATAAACCAAACCCCCAGTTGAAATTACTCACAATACAAATTTCAAAAATCCTTAGAATACAATGGTTCTTTTTGTGTTCAAGTGAATGTTTGCAAATTGTCTCGTAAACAATCTTCAAATAGTCGACTAGTTACTTGTCTGAAAAGGTTTGTTCACTGAAAGAGGGTAAGGTATGAATTGTGTGGGGGGAAGGGGGGTGTTTTGCTGGTAGCTGAACTATTATGTTCAGACAGCCACCCCTTTACAAAGAAAGATTTGAAGTTGATTTGTTTCACTCGGCAGTGCTGTTATCACGGATAACTCAACTAGCACTCCCCAGTGGCCAAGTACTCAACCTAGCTCAAGTAGTGCTGCGAGACTTTCACAAGGATGAGTATCTGATGTGCACCTCGTCTGTGGTCCGGGTTCGATCGTTCAATTTTCATAGGAAGGCCCTTAAAGAAAATATAAACATGATTTTCGTAACCAAAATTCATAGTATTATTTTATTATAGTATTAGTATTATTTTAAAGGTACCGATAATATCTATAAAAAATGACAGGAGCAGATCACATGACTTGGCGTATAGTTACGTGGAAGTGGATCTAGTAACTTTTATAGCTGTCAGATACCCTTCCTGTAAAATTTGGAATGTATATTTCAGGTTCTTCATACCCCCTGGTGTGGTCGATCAGTACAGTAATAAGGAAAGTGAGCAGGATCCGAGGTTGCCCAAGGACTTCCACACCTGCCCACATAAAGGACCTTGTTGGAGATATATTTTAAAGGTGACATAGCAAAATATTTTCCGGAAAATACCTTCAACATTTAAATTCTACAATCTTTTTTTAAAATGTATTTAAAAAAAACTCCATGGCGTCAGCTCTCAGTCGATCCATACCTACCGGCTGGCAGCCGTCTTTTGGCGATGGTATTGCCAATTTTTGCATATATATATATAGGGTGTCATTTGGTCGGCATAACGAACCCTTTGGCAATTAATTTCAGTTTTTTTTTAAACCGGAGCCGGTACTTCTTCATTCAAGTAACTTTTAATTTTTACTCCCAAAGCTGAGTTTGATCCCGTTCTAGACGCACTGCTTCGCAAAAAGTCTGAAAGTGCTGGGGATTGAATCTGGGACCTCTGTATCTGTATCCAGGAGCTCCACCCACTCGACCACAGAGGTTATCGTAACTTATTTTGTGTGTTTATACAAAAAAAAAATGCTGGAGCTAAAAAGAGATACGTAGGCTTAACTACACGCGGACAACTGGCCAATTGACCAGATGAAAATTCGATAGGCACTAACCTTTCTTCACAAGATGGAACATAATGCTGTTATGAGAAAGTTATCGTCCACTTCTGTGGTCTAGTCATCTGGTTTCCTGGATACATTTCCAGAAGTCCAGGGTCCAAGCCCAAGCACTTTCAGATTTTCTGTGATATAGCGAGTCCAGGCCGGGTTCAACTCAAGCAAATGAGGATATACTTGAATTGAAAGGTAGCGGCTCAGTATTAGAAAACTGAACTTAACAGACTGAAAAAAGGGGGGAGCTTGTTCTGATGACCAAGAAATTGGTACTGTGTTCGCCAACTGATGGCGTGCTGACATAATGGAGTTTATGAGATAGTTTTCAGAAGTGTCTGAATCGATTTTAATAGTATCTGTCGATCAATTTGATTAGCCGAGTCTATATAAAAAAAAAGGTGGTGTGCACCTTACCTCACCCATAACTGCACTTCTTCCCATCAAAACTTACTATTATATATATATAGGGTGTCATTTGGTCGGCATAACGAACCCTTTGGCAATTAATTTCAGTTTTTTTTTAAACCGGAGCCGGTACTTCTTCATTCAAGTAACTTTTAATTTTTACTCCCAAAGCTGAGTTTGATCCCGTTCTAGACGCACTGCTTCGCAAAAAGTCTGAAAGTGCTGGGGATTGAATCTGGGACCTCTGTATCTGTATCCAGGAGCTCCACCCACTCGACCACAGAGGTTATCGTAACTTATTTTGTGTGTTTATACAAAAAAAAAATGCTGGAGCTAAAAAGAGATACGTAGGCTTAACTACACGCGGACAACTGGCCAATTGACCAGATGAAAATTCGATAGGCACTAACCTTTCTTCACAAGATGGAACATAATGCTGTTATGAGAAAGTTATCGTCCACTTCTGTGGTCTAGTCATCTGGTTTCCTGGATACATTTCCAGAAGTCCAGGGTCCAAGCCCAAGCACTTTCAGATTTTCTGTGATATAGCGAGTCCAGGCCGGGTTCAACTCAAGCAAATGAGGATATACTTGAATTGAAAGGTAGCGGCTCAGTATTAGAAAACTGAACTTAACAGACTGAAAAAAGGGGGGAGCTTGTTCTGATGACCAAGAAATTGGTACTGTGTTCGCCAACTGATGGCGTGCTGACATAATGGAGTTTATGAGATAGTTTTCAGAAGTGTCTGAATCGATTTTAATAGTATCTGTCGATCAATTTGATTAGCCGAGTCTATATAAAAAAAAAGGTGGTGTGCACCTTACCTCACCCATAACTGCACTTCTTCCCATCAAAACTTACTATCCTTTGTTACTTTTTCACCTGGTAAACTTATTTACTATTAGTTTGTAGGGATTTAAAAAAAAAAAGTTCAACCAACAAGTACCATTCGCTTAGCATGAAATGTCAACTAGCAGATTATATGATTGGGGCATAGTGTAATACATCAAGGTAAGATTACTACCTTTCAGAGTAAACTGAACGTATTTGAAAATTAATCTTATTTGTGAGAAGTCCTAAGACCCCGTTCCTTCCTACATTTGTATCGTGTTTCAGATGACGGGCAAGTACGGGGGACTGGGTCTAGCCTTGCAGTTGTTTAGGAAACTGCTACCTCAGATGAAATGTCTCTGGAGGACTCCATCGGACTTGGTTAAACGCGTCTACAATAGGAACAACCTGTTATTCGGGGCCTACTTGGCGGGATACGTCGGTCTCTATACGGTAGGTACGGGTGGTGTTTTCACAGGTTATTGTCGTTAGATTGGACAGCTCATGGAAAGTCATTGGGCAAAGGTTTCTTAGTCCTTAAACGATATTTTATTTTTACTCGACGAAGTTATATTGATTAAGAATTTCAAGGGGTTTTCCAATAATACTTATCATGACTATCTTATTTTTGCAAAGGGGGAGGGGGTCATCCTTGAGTGATATTGTAGTGTAGAAAGTAGTTTTATCCCCATATCCGTTGTTTTAGAATAGTGATTTGATTTTGGGGATCATCCGTGGGTATACTGCCGTCTCAAGAGTAATCTTAGTCCCATATAATTTGTTGCTGACCTAATACATTGTGTTATGACTATTTATGTTTAACCATAGTATAGGTTGTAGAACTGAACACGTTATTGAAAATGCAAAATAAAAACTTGACTTTAATTTAGAATGCTTTTGCATATTTTAAAATGTTTGTAGTGAAAGATTACGTTTTCTTTAGAAGAAAAAAACACACACAGTACCTTACATATTTTTAAAGAAAGAATACAGGAACTTTAAAGTCCATGATTGCCAAGGCTAGTCCAACAATAGCTACCTCACCCTAACTAAAGATGTGTGTTTGTGTCCTAGGTGACAAGCTGCGTGCTATGCCGGGTTGCGGGTCAGGATTCTGCTTTGCACGCCATACCCGCGGGGTTTCTTGCGGGTCTAGTATACCCACTTCAACCCAACACGGCCATCGTATTCACCAGTATGACTACAGTTGTTCTGGTTAGTCGATGATAGACTGAACTTACAGGCTGTTCGTAATAATATTCTAGATTTATTACTGTAAAGCGTTACTTTGTATTAATAAAACCTACTGTTCATCCATATATTGTATCTGCTATGGCATGGAGAAAGGATAAATGTGAGAGAGGGAGTTGAATGGATTATTGTGATTTGTAGAACCAACATAAATCAATCATCCATCCAGTGTATCATCTATGGCATGGAGAAAGGATAAATGTAAGAGGGGGAGTTGAATGTATTATTGTGATTTGCAGAACCAACATAAATCGATCATCCATCCGGTGTATCTTCTATGGCATGGAGAAAGGATAAATGTGAGAGAGGGAGTTGAATGGATTATTGTGATTTGTAGAACCAACATAAATCGATCATCCATCCAGTGTATCTTTTATGGCGTGGAGTTAATATAATATGTTAGAGATAAGGAAAGGAATTACTTATTATAGCTTGCCACAACCAAAATGAGTTTGTGGAGTCATCTAATTCAATTTCTAAGCCCTGAATTTATAATAAAATGTACCTCTATTTCAACGAATTTATAGAAAACTTACGCGCTCCCACATACATTATGATATAATTATGTTATAGATAATCGTTGACTACTTTTTGTTACAATCCGACTTAAAAGATACACACTTCTTTATTCTGATTATCATTTGATAATGGGTGTTTTCAGGCATGCATGCCATTATCTAAGTACCAGGCATTAGATTATCAACAAATGTATCTCAAAAGAAGATCAAACTAAGATTAAAACTTTATTCACACGATGGCCGTTCGTTCGATAGTCGATAGTATCTTTTACCTTGATTTCTGCTGAGCGAACTGGTAGATGATGCCAGACAAATACATTTTTTCCAATAAGTGACCTTCAATTAAGACGATTGTGACTGAATTAAGGCGATACTGTGTCATATTTTTACGCAGATACAGCAAACCACAACAATCCCACACACAATGAAGTTATACAATTATTTTAACTGGCAGAAAAAAATATGTATTTTTTATTCGTCATTCAAAATTTGCCGCCCCTAAAATCTGCCACCGTAGGCGCGTGCCCACTAGGCCTATGCGTAAATCCGCCCCTGGGGGTGGAAGGTAAGACCTGGAAGTATCATATTAATTACTACGTAGGCTGTTTTAGGAATTATCCCTATAGGTGGAAGGCATGAATACTCACATTTCGCACAAGACGATGAAATTCCTGACATTCCTACCACTCAAATATAAAAAATTGACTTTATTTTCTCAAATTTTGTCCTCTGTTTAGAGATTGTTATACAAAAATATGCGTATTTAGAAGTGTCCGTTTCCGTTAGTGAGAAAGTCCGTTATTAGGAGGTTGTTTCGCCGTAAGAACACATGTTATTTTTCCGGGTAAGTTAAACTGTCCGTTAAAAAGAAGAATCGTCTATTCAGTGGTGGCCGTTAAGTGAAATTTCACTGTAGCCGAATGACACACTGATTAGGAGGATAACCCAGATAAACGAGTCTATAATATGGTATTTGTATAGGCTCAGGCCTCCACAAATTGTTCCAATTAAATAAATACTTTTTTTTTCGGCTCTAGAGATTACTGGGATGGTAATATCTTTTAAAAAAATACAACTTTTTATATCCATTTGTATTTATTTCTGTCAAAATATTACTTAATTAGACTACTAATTTACTCATATATAACTTTGGTTTTAAATCAATCTTAAGTATTGTGATGAGTGACAATTAAAATATCTCCTTATTTAAATAATATCTTTAGCATTGAGCATTTAACAATTAATTTTGTAAATAAAATATTATAGTGTTTAAACGTTGAATGCAAAAATAACTGTTTGATTTTGTGACCTCCAATTTTCTACAGTACTGGGGCACCCACATATATATATATATAGCTCGTACTGGTAAGCAAGGCCGTAGCTAGCTAATAATTTCAAGGGGAGTTTGGTGGGCATATCCCCCAATTGCCGGAAACCTTAAAAAAAATGAAATTATAAATTAGAAGCTATCTGAAGTATTTTATGGTAGCATAGTCCCTTAACTTCTGGAGGTTAGAAAAAATCTATATATTTAAACACCTATTGAAGCTGTCTGGAGTGTCTTTTTATGGTAACATAGCCCTCTAAATGCCGGAGGCCAGGAAAAATTCTAAATATTAAGCACTTATAGAAACTATCTGAAGTGCTTTCTATGGTCACACAGCCCCCTAATTTGTACTTTTACCTTAATTTTGATATTGTTTGAACAGTGAATAAAACCATATATATTTTGTTCATAAAATTTCGGGGAGGGGGGTTTAAATCCCCTCCCCCCATCTACGACCCTTCTGATAAGACTGTACGAATAGGGTTCCAATCCTTGTCCGAGTGTAATGTTTCTATATTTAAATATGCTTGTAGTTTGTAACTTTTAAAAAAAGGTACAAACCATTAAAGAATAATTATAGTTCAAAGATAAACACAAATCGATATGGTGTTTGGTGAGCTGGGGGTCTAGGAGTAAGGTGTCAGACTTCTATGCTGGCGGCCGGGGCTCAATTCTCGGTCCCGGCACAGATTTATCTGATTACCAAACCGTTCCTTCACCTCTGACAATACATCTTGTGAATGTGGGGAAAGCTAGGCCTCCACCGTGGTTCGGATTCCACGTTAAACTGTAGGTCCTCCATTTCATCTCACAATCACCCTACCACTACACATTAGCGTAAGTGCGTATAGCCCGAACGGGTAGTAAGACGCGGTGCTAATAATAATAATAATAATAATAATAATAATAATAATGATATGGTGTTCACAAATTGCCGATATTCAGGCAATGTAACATTATATTCTCCGTCCTTTTCAGCTGTTGGCCAGACGAGCCGTGGTCCTTGGTCTGGTATCCCACTGGCCCAAAATGACCGGGCTGATCTTCGCGTTGTGTTTTGCCATCTCGACGCATGGCCTGGCCACGGATCGGGACATGTGTTCGCCGTTCGTCCGCGCAACGAGCAGTACAGCCACGAATGGATGGTAAGGTCCTATTTTCATAGGAATGACCTAATCAGATAGCTAGAAAATATACTAGAACTATTTTAGTGTCTTCCATATCCGGCGCTTCCCATTTTCATTTATTCATTAAAAATCGTGTATTTTCGCCGCTTATGTTTTTTGACCTAACATGTGTCTACCAATTGAAGACTAAGCTTTGTTATTATTATTATTATTATTATTATTATTATCATCACCGCGTCTTACTACCCATTAGGGATATACGCACTTACGCTCATGTGTAATAGTAGGGTGATTGTGAGATGAAATGGAGGACCTACAGTTTAACGTGGGATCCAAACCACGGTGGAGGCCTGGCATTCCTCACATTCACAAGTTGTGATTAATACACGTCTTGTCAGAGGTGAAGGAAGGGTTCGTCCATCAGCTAAATCTGTGCTTGGATCGAGGATTGGACCCCTGACCCCCAACACATAATTCTGATACCTTACCCCTAGACTGCCAGGTCACCTATGTTTAGTTAAGTTGGTAATACAGTGGAATCTCTCAATGGCGGACACCGGCAATCCTGATATTAACACAGTAAAATACTTTATATAGACTGGGGTTTTCAATTTTTCTCCGGTATTTAGAGGTGTTTTTTTGCCTAAATAAGCGTATACAGTAGTGTCCGTTTCCATTGTTGAAAAATTCGACTATTGGGAAATTGTTTCACCGTAATAGCCCATTGTATTTTTCCAGGGAAATTTAAACTGTCAGCTATAGAGAAGAATCCGCTATTTAAAGGTGTAATTTAAAGGAGATTTCACTGTTACATTTTAGTTAATTCTGAACTGCACTAGGACAACCATATAGGTAATTATAACTCCAAGAGTGGAGAACAACATTGCGCGGTCCAGAGTGAAGAATCCGCCAGCCGTGAAGTGGAACTTGCTATTGGTGATCTGCTTTAGGAACAGATATATCTCCTTCATGGTGGACTGGTCGACGTCCTTAAGGAAGGTCATCTCCTGGAGGATCAAACCACTATCCCTCGCTTCCGAGCTGGCACGATCACAGCTTAACGTCAAGAACAAGGCGCTAATGATGACAAACAATGTCTCGAAGATTGTTAACACTAATACGTTTGCTATCTGATTTATAAAATATAATCCCACGAGTATGTATATTTGAAATATAAGTTTCATGAAATTGGAGAGCATGCTAACTAGAATTAAGAGTCCAAACATTTCATTGACATCTTGGATGGCATCACAAAGAATACTGTGAGCCTTTCGAAGAGCATTCAATCGCTGGTTGCGAGATGGAAATGAGATAGATGCCGTAGAAGGACTAATGGAGTGAAATAGGTGACTGTCTTGGACTGAAGAAATGTTCATGTTCTTATTTCTAGTACCGGGTCTTGTGGTTAGTTCTTTCTCTCCCCTTCTGCAGGTATCGAGAACCTTTGATAGCTCTTTATTGAGTTGGTACAATCTTTCTTTTATTAAGAGTGCCATGTTGCTAACGAGAACATTAAACATAAAGATAACCCAGTGGACGAAGTGTCTTGAAGCAATGGAAGTAAATTTGTCGGCCCAACTATAATCGGAGAACATGACGTCAGTCAAGATGTAAAGAACGGCCATAACACAAATAAAATAAATTTCCCACAGCAAGAAAATGCTTGTTGCGCGACGATCATTAGGTTTATTATTCATAAAAATGTTTTCTAGTTCGTTGAAGACATCCAATAATTTTCCTATCCTATTACATTGACCGGACGTGAACATTGCTATTAAAAGCAGAGCAACAATGTTGGTAAAAATTTGATAAAATGCATACGAAGGTGCTGATAAACCTGTTTCAAAACTTATTAAAATCTTGTAGGCCTTTATGACGTGAATTGGAGTAGTAACAACTATGATTGCCACCAATGTTATTGAGTAAATCATTCCTGCAGTTGACATCTGGTACTTCATGGGACTGACTCGTTGCTCGTTGCTAAAGCTGCGTTTGTCTTCATATAAACTTGATCGTCTTGTGGCCCATTCACCCCTACTAAGATCTTGCTTCTTAACCAATTTAACTGGAGCCAATCCTACAATCCGTAAAACATAAATAAATGGTTTTATAACATCATGAATACTAGTCAACTTTGTATCTGTATTTGGTGGCATATTCATCGTTGTTGAATCTGCCGCTATTGGCTCAAAATAAAAACTGAGAAATCAAAATTTAAAACTATTTTAATTGTAAATGTAGTATATAAATAATTATGTTAAAATTCTAATATTATAAGAATATATGTTCTTCCTTGTACAATTGCAAGCAGTAGACTAGCAACTTGAGTCGATTTAAGATAGTAAAATACACTTTATATATTTTATCCATTAGCGTAATTACTTTATTTTTCTATATATAGTTCAATTGATGTTACTTTATATTATTATAAAATACATTTCAATAGGTAATGTTATTTTAATCAATCAAAATTCTTTCAAGCCAACAATAATACTGGGATATATTGAATAGAAATAAACTTCTCTTGGTTTATGTTAACTTAATTAAATTCCATTTGTAACTATAACTATTTCAGAAACTCCAATAGTCGACCAATAATTGAAACTTATTTTATTTTAAAGTGATCTATAGCTGTTTTATGAAATCAAAAGCTCTTTACTTTTAGCTTATTTTATTTCGAATACAATCCAACCGAAGCGCAGAACCCATTTTTTCTAATATTCTAATTGCACATTCAAAGTTACGAAATAGCATATTATACCAAAATGGGTATGGTATAAAATAGTATTTAATATTATATGAATAGATATATAATATATTCGTATTAATTAACGTTTATATTATTGTGATTCTAATGTGTTTTATAGTACAAATAATAATTCAATGTTAACAATCAGATGTTTATTGATTATAAAGTAACTTGGTACTAATTGGTTTAAAGAGATATTTAACATTTTTCAAGCACACCTTATTTCTTAGGTAAATTTGTGTAACTGTAATTATCTCCACATACCTCCTAAATTTGAATTAATTAATGAATTTCTAACAAATCTAATAGGACATAGGTGATCTGGTGGTCTAGGGGTAAGGTGTCAGACCTCTGTGTTGAGGGTCCGGGGTTCAATCCTCGGTCCCAGCACCGATTTATCTGATTGCCAAACCCTTCATTTAAAAAGTTTGTCTCCAAATTCCGTTATGCTCATGAGAGTTATTCAACAACTGTTGAGATTACCAAAATTCATCTCTAGGACGCTTTTAGGAAGGGATTAAAACAAGAGTAAAAACATCCAATTTTTGCATTGATTTCTGTATTTTCTTATATATTTTCCGTGTTCTTAGTTATCCGAGGCCACATCATGAACCTCGGATAATCGAACCTCATATATATATAAACATAAAATTTGTTGTCTGTATTTGCTTTCAGGTCTGAAATGATCACGAACGATTATCACAAACTTAAACAAGAATTAATCACGAAACTATTAGCTACGTGAAACTAGACATCAATTCAAGATGGCTACACAACCAGAGAAACTTTGTTTAATGTACATAACAATCTTGGTATTTTCGCAATGCTTTTCTATGGCTTTACAAAATTGAAACTTTCAGCCAATGGAAAGCAAGCCTCGATCAAATATAATGATGACATCTATTGTTGTACGCTGTACTAAGTTAAATATTGGGACGCCTTAGTTCGATTATATAGTAATTATTATTTATTCATTTGACCAAATGTCTCCTGGTCAAGGCCGTAGCCGGCCAATAATTTCAGGGGGGGTTCGGAGGGAACATCCCTCAATTGCTGGAAGCTAGAAAATATTTTAAATGATAAACAGTTCTAGAAGCTCTCTGAAGTGAGGTTTTTTTTTCATAGTAAAATAACCCCTTGTATGCCGGAGGCTAGGAAAATTCCTAAATAGATATTAAATACTTTTTGAAGCTCTGTGAAGTGTTTTTTTAATGGTAAAATAACCCTCAAAATGCCGAAGCCTAGGAAAATTTCTAAATATTTAACACCTATAGAAGCTCTATGAAGTTCTTTTTATGGTAGCACTGCTCCCTAATTTGTATATGTATCTTAATTTTAATATTGTTTGAACCATAAATATAGCCAAATATATTTTTTGTTCATAAAATTTCGCGGGAGGTTTGAACCCCCAAACCCCCCTCCCCAGTTACGGCCTTGCTCCTGCTCAACAATAATCAAAACTTGCATATACTTTCTCGTTCCATTAAAAAAATATATAATGACATGAAAAGATGACTGCTAACGGTTTATCTTCTAGCTTTGTCAGGCTGTAAACACCCAAAAAGAAAAATACAAACTCCTTCCTAATTGATTACCCCCCAATTTTTTTTTATGACTTTACGTTTCTATATTTTGTATTTGTCAAGTCAAAACCTCACGATTTTTTATTCAAATTACATTATTGTTTCTGATGTCTTATTTTGAAATTTTAAAGTCAAGTAAAAAACTTTCATGTCTCTAAGTCATATTTTCCTTGTTGCTGTTTTAATAGCAACTGTGATGCTTGAAATATATCAATTGTTTGAAAGGAAGCAACCAACAGCTGATCAACAATTTATTATCGAACATATTCTGTAGTACAATCAGAAATTTGAAATAATCAGGGATGTAAGAAGATTCACAGACGAAGAGACAGAAATGCACATACATGTGTACATTTTACCCACATTATTTTTTTATTGGAGGGCAGATAAAGTAATTTTTACCCAAGCGAATTTCTAATATAAAATTACTAATTATAACTCAAAGGTGAACTATTTCATATGCGTTATATATTTTTGTGTAAATTTTGTGTAGAAATAAATTTTGAACTGTGTGATACTTAATGACCTATCATTAAATTATGAAAAAATGCCTATTAGCTGCCAGAAAAAAGAGTCCTCTAAAATAAGAGGTATCAAATGTTTAAAAATATACTAGTGGAGGAGCCTAAGACCAACTTTTCTTCGGAAACTTCACACCAGCAACTTTTTTCACAATATTACTACCAAAGCCAAAAACACTCCTGTGTCTTAGTGAAGAATTAATTAAATATATATTGATTTATTAATATAGTTTTTTAAATTTTAACATTAGAAAATGTAATGTGTTTTACAGATTTTAATAAACTTTAATTCCTCTAACCTATTATAAATTCCCTGATTCAACACAACTACGAGTAGTTATACGCAGCAGTGACCGAGCAGTCTAAGGCGCTAGACCTGCATTGCATTCGGTCACCGTTGACAGAGAGGTGTGGGTTTGAATCTAGGCTGAATAAACCTAAGTGTGTTTTTAACCTTCTTTCTGTGCTAATGTGTGTGATTTTTAATAAACAACATTTTTTCATAAAAATCAGTTCAAGTTAATACACAAGCTAAAAAAAAATGAGATGACTTTATATTATTCTCAGTGTCACAATATGTAATATGCTAGTGAACTATGACATTTTAACCATTTTCTTTAATAAGAACTGTAACTTTTTTAATAACATGGAAAAGACATTCTATTTATATCAAAGTGTAAACAAAATTAACAAATCAATAAAACGTGTGTTAAAATGTATGTAAATCATTAATTATACTTGTGTTATAAAATTAGCCTGCTGTTTTTATAATATAAATTTGTTTATACACATCGGTGGGCAGGCAGAAAGAGTCACCAGTCTCGTCTTGTATGATTCACTGGTGACAGGGAGGGAGGTTGGAGCCGAATCCCACCCGGGTGTACCTACAGTAGCCCCATGGCTTCTTTGGTGCTGACTGACAGCTCACAGCTGACACCTGACAGTCAAAATTTAGGTATATACCTAAATTTTAACTGTCAGAAGTGACAGCTGCTAAACACATGTTTTTGCAGATTATTTGGGTCGGGGTAGGGATACATAATTTGGTCTGGTAACTTTTCAAAGCTTTTAGCTATCAGCTGTGAGCTGTCAGTCAGTACCAAAGAAGCCATGGGGCTACTGTAGATGGTTTTTCCACTAATGGGTCTCCCCTCCCTTCTCCCAAAACCAGGTATACTTCCTCTTAATTTAACCTTCCTCATCCCGAATACATTAGTGTGAATAAAAGAACGCCAACAGCCCGGAGGGGGTAGTAAGACTCGGTGCACTTTATGAAGCTTCTGATTGATTTATTGATGCAATGTGTAGTTTTGTATTTATTTATTTTTAGCACCGCGTCTTACTACCTGTTGAGGTTATACGCACACATTAATATTAGTGAGAAAGACTGGATTTAGAGGAAGTGTACCCACATTTGTGTGTAGATAGAAAGAGAGCATTATAATTACTTCGGTGACCTGGTGGTCTAGGGGTAAGGTGTCGGACTTCTGTACTGGGGATCTGGGGTTCAATCCTCGGTCCCGGCACAGATGTATCTGATTACCAAACCCTTCCTTCACCTCTGACAAGACCTCCACCGTGGTTCGGATCCCACGTTAAACTGTAGGTCCTCCATTTTCATCTCACTAATCACCCTACCATTACACATTAGCGTAAGTGCGTATAACCCGAACGGGTAGTAAGACGCGGTGCTAATAATAATATAATTACTTGCAAATTTTATTTTAGCAGGAAATGGTATTGATTGAAAGGCGAAAATCTTTTCTGGCACTTTAGAAAATTCTAACTCAAAAATATAACACACGTTGATCGAAAATTACTGTCACTACTCAATAGACATAGAATTTTTTTGAATATATTTATTGATAAATGTTGTACATAATATTTTCAAAGACTACATGATATACAGTATTTATAGTAATTATTTTGCTTTAGTGGCAAACACTTTAAGTAATATCCCGCTGTAATAGACTACATATAACTTAAATACTAGCTGTTTTTTAAGTCTATTAAAATTTTGAATTATTTTTGCTAACCTTAAATTTGGCTACTTCCCATAGAGAGGCTCTGCGCAATTCAGAAACTCCAAAATTATTGCTGGATTTAAAAAAGAGTTCTTAATACTATTAAGATTGTTATTCACTAACTACTAAGATAACGGTAACGAAAGGGAAATTCTAGAACCTTGTTCAGGCTACTGACTGGTAGACTCAATGGGAAGAGACCATTGGGAAAACCTAACGCAGATGGAAGGATAGCATTAGAATTGACCTGAAAGAGATAGGGTGTAATGAGGTGGACTGGATAGAACTAGCTCAAGATAGGGATAGGTGATGTAATGAGGTGGACTGGATAGAACTAGCTCAATATAGAGATAGGGTGTGATGAGGTGGTCCGGATATAACTAGCTCAAGTTAAGGACAGGTGGTGTAATGAGGTGTACTGGATATAACTAGCTCAATATAGAGATAGGGTGTGATGAGGTGGTCCGGATATAACTATCTCAAGTTAAGGACAGGTGGTGTAATGAGGTGTACTGGATATAACTAGCTCAATATAGAGATAGGGTGTGATGAGGTGGTCCGGATATAACTAGCTCAAGTTAAGGACAGGTGGTATAATGAGGTGGACTGGATAGAACTAGCTCAAGTTAGGGACAGGTGGTGTAATGAGGTGGACTGGATAGAACTAGCTCAAGTTAGGGACAGGTGGTGTAATGAGGTGGACTGGATAGAACTAGCTCAAGATAGGGATAGGGTGTGATAAGGTGGTCCGGATAGAACTAGATCAATATAGAGATAGGGTGTAATGAGGTGTACTGGATATAACTAGCTCAAGATAGGGACAGGTGGTGTAATGAGGTGGACTGGATAGAACTAGCTCAAGATAGGGACAGGTGGTATAATGAGGTGGACTGGATATAACTAGCTCAAGATAGGGACAGGTGGTGTAATGAGGTGGACTGGATAGAACTAGATAGGGGTAGATGGCTTACTTTAGTAAGTTAGGCAATGAACTTTCTTGCTCCTAGTGCCATGGAGTAAGCAAGTAACCCAGAATGCTCAATAAAGAAATACGCGAATGCGCATGCGTGTCTGTGCTCTTACAGTTAGCTTGTGTGAATTGCAAACAGTTTCAATTTAAGGTTTGAACTTTTGCTTTGTCATATAAGCAAAGTTTTATTTGGCTGAGAATGCCTTTAAAGGAGGCTGTTCATCTATCAATTCCATTATCAAGGTATGTCTATTTTTAAATGATCTTGATATATTTTACCAGATCAAAGGTAAAAACATATTTATCATCTAAACACTTTGCCGACAACAAATGAAAATAACAAATCCAACAATGTCAAATCATTCTCACAGCGACGTAATATATTTCGCTAGGATTTTTACAAGTTATAGTAAGTGTTTATTACGGGTTTATTGTTAAATACTTTTGATTTTTAATACTCTTGTGATTTTTTTAATGAAGTCTAACTACACGCTTTTTTATTTATTTATATTTACTATGTACATCCAAGAGCTCTAGTATAAACGTGGAATGCGATAATATAACCTAAAAAAATATCAGTTTTAGTATGCTTGAAAACGAGGTAAGCAGAAATAACTTCTTTTTTTTAACCTAAAATTAACATTACAATCTATGAATATGATAGCATTTCAAAATTAATTGTTAAAGGGAAAATCAAATTCATCAATTATACAACCATAAAATAATATAATCAACTTTATAAGTAGTATTGACCGAGCGGCGGCAAGAAATGTCACTAATTGTGGCTACTAATTTTGGTCTAAATCTGTTAAATAGCTACTATAATTTATGCACATTTTAAATAGTTGTATAAAAGTATTATTTTATTATATGTATTGTGTATCGTGCCAATGCTCTGTGCTCAATTTAAAATCGATAACTCCAGAAACCGATAAGAAATTATTTAAATGAAGACGCTACTGAAAATTAAGTTTCACCATATTTTGGTAGACCTCTTCATATGTATGCAGCCCTAGTCTTGTACGGCTAAAAAGTGACAAAAGCAACCTGCAAATACGCCGATTCTTTTTTGTTCCGTTCGTTCGGTTATTACGTGAGAACAACCTTCATCATTGTTATGAGCTCCTAGTCCACGGAAACCTAGATGATGAACCCTCACTATTCTCGAGCTACTTCTTTCTTCGTGCGCTTTGTTTGTGACTAACGGAAGTTTTTAATACCTCCTGACAATCATACATTCCTGCTCCTCCCAGGCGGTTAGGGAGACCGAAGCCAGCCAGCCACTGACTGGTTGGTTGGTAATGAATGAATGAATGGTAAGCTGCGTAATTTAATTTTTTAATGCACTTTTTCTTTCATAATATATGTTGTGGTTTATTTTGACATTAATAATTTATTTACCTCAGGCTTATAAATGGTTTATTCACGAAAATGGGCACTAGAAATTTTCCTGACTAGATGTAGAAGGTCCGTGTAACCATTTTGTTAAATGAGGCGTACTATCAACTCAAATTGACGTAGGTATGGCTCTAAAGCTTGGACATGAAAGAGGAGAGATTTATAGATTATTATTATTATTATGATTATTATTATTAGCACCGCGCCTTACTAACCGCTCGGGTTATACGCACAGATGCTAATGTGTAATGATTGTGAGATGAAATGGAGGACCTACAGTTTTAACGTGGGATCCGAACCACGGTGGAGGCCTGGCATTCCACACATTCACAAGTTGTGATTAATACACGTATTGTCAGAGGTAAAGGAAGGGTTTGGAAATCAGATAAATCTGTGCTGAGACCGAGGATGGAACCCTGGACCCCCAGCACAAAAGTCTGACACCTTACCTCTAGACCACCATGTCACCTGAGAGATTTAAATAGATTGTAGACCTCAGAGATGAATGTTTCTGAGAGGTATTGAAAATATTACAAAGAGAGCATAAAGGACGAAAATTTAGGGATCGCTTAAAGGTTATATGCCAATAGAAGACTCTGAAGAAGATATGGTTTCAGTGGTTAGGGTATGTAATGAGAATGGAGTAGGACAGAATACCTAGAAAGCTCTATAGAGTAAAGAGAAGGGTAGAATTTATTTAGCACCACATCTCGATTCCCGTTTGGGTTATACGCTTATGCACTAATTGCCACGCTCCAAGATGTGAAGAAGGTGTGCAGTGCCGTGCGCCTAACTCCTATGCAACCTGTTGTACACGCGTGCTTGCACAGCTTTGCTCTCCCGACGTTATACACTGAAACTTTGAACACGATTTAATGGTATTAGCATAGTTTGCCGGATATAAGAATATAGGAGTATTGTATTACTTTTGGTTCAAAAAACCATAAAATGCAGTTTGGGTTATGAGTTTCCGGACACTCTTAATGTATCGGAGCATGTTTTAAAACTTGTGAAATAAACTAAACTAAACGATTTCCTTTCTTTTTCATTAACTAGAGTTTTATCCCGTTTATTATATTTGTCTGCTATTTTCAACAACTAATCAAAACATTAATAAGTTCAAATCGGTGAAGAATAGCGCTACCCAACAGCAGCCATCTTATCTTAAATTTCGATCTATATTATTATTAATATTAATACTAGCGCCGCGTTTTACTACCCGTTCGGGTTATACGCACTTACGCTAATGTGTAATGGTAGGGTGATTGTGAGATGAAATGGAGGACCTACAGTTTAACGTGGGATCCGAACCACGGTGAAGGCCTGGCATTCCCCACATTCACAAGATGTCTTGTCAGAGGTGAACGAAGGGTTTGGTAATCAGATAAATCTGTGCCGCGACCGAGGATTGAACCCCGGCCGCCAGCACAGAAGTCTGACACCTTACCCCTAGACCATGAGGTCACCTTCGATCTATACTTTGTGATATATCAAATGATAAGTACAACGATTTTTAAGTAAAATCCCCATCCCTGCCATTTAAGGGTTTTAAGAGGTTCCCTGTAAACCTGAAGGTCGTGTGTTTTGACCACGCCAGGTTCCACCGCCGACCCGTGGCCCCCAATACATCATCATTCCTCCAGGGTGGCGGACCCGGCACCGTCCTCGCAACATCTTCACGGCACCCTCTCAGCTGTGCATGACGCCCGGCGGCGTCAGATACGTCAGATGGGCTCCGGTCTCTTCCTTGATGACGTCACCCCGGTTCCTAACCTCACCCCCTACCACGTCCTATCAACCGCAGAGGGGAGGGGTTGACCCGGCCACCATATTCCCCCACCAATATAACCAGGTTGGTGTATTGTGTATTTCTTTGCAACCAAAAACATTAGATCCGTTTTTTTCTTTCATTTGTGTGAGTTTCTATTAACACGACTCATCATTCCATTAAATAATAAAACTTGAACATACGCCTGCGGTCGGGATGTGCCATCGATATAAAAGTAGGCCTATCGATACTTTACTCATTTCAATTAGAAAAACATCGATACTTTATTCATTTCAAGTATTTGTAGAAAAGTTTGTCTTCGCAGCCTTTGATCCCAGACATGGAAACGACGTCTCACGATGAGCTTTGGGCATCGTCCCAGATTCAGCCTCGGGAGATGTCCCCGGGTATGGAAGTTGCCCAAGACGAAGCTTGGACCCAGCCTCTAAACCAGTCCCACTCGACCCAAAATGACCTCTTGCAGGATTTTACCACAGGGAGTCCTCACCAGGAGACCGATAGTGTGTATACAGAAATGAAGGGAGCATCGAGGTTAGTTGGAGCTTAGCTGTGAAGTTCATAGCGCCAGGTTTCTCAGGAGAGGAGTGGTTTCTAGGGTGGCCCGTAAAGGTTACACAGCGCAATAAAAATTGATGGGCACGCAGGATAATATCCAACCTTTAAGTCTGATTTTAGGGTTACAACTGTTGGGCTAAGGTTTTTTTTTACCCCCCTTTCCACGCAGATGTGAATTCATTTCCTCTCAAATTCTTCCTACATCAAACCATCCCGTTGGTTTAGATATGCGTATAGCCGGGAAGAAGTGTATAATAACACTCGTAGGATGTATATCTAGAAATACAATTTCTAGCATTTTTTGTTGGTTTTTTGGTTAACTTGTGAGTTAAAATAATATTATTAGCTATTTTGAATTAAAAATGCTACACAACAAACAAAATATGTGTTTTTCTAAATTATATGTCATTTAAATAATGATTGATTATTAAACTTTTCGAAATGACCACTTATTAACTTCTCAACATTATAAAACGTGCCTGCTCTAGCAACCCATTTAATTTAAAAACGGTTCTAGCAGACTAAAATAGGATAATAACAGTTGCCAGTCAAAAACCGCACCGGGGGCGTGTCGACAAAGTATTGCTTCCGTCCTTAGACTCAAGGACGTGTGAGGGGTTTTGCATCGGCATATTTGATGACAATTCGAACGGATCTACCTACACTTTCTCAAGTGATGACCTATGCGACTGGAAAGGTTACATACCAAGACGACAGCGCAAAGTAGAGAATTCAGATGAAACTTTAATTCAAAACTCGCTTCGATGACCTCTTGACATATGGCAAGGTCTAATTAATACGGGTCTGACTACTCTTTAGTTCCAGTTATCAGACGTTGAAGCAAAATACCAATAGTCTCTTCGCAAATTAGCTCGCGCCTAGACTCAGGGGAAAACCTAGGATTTTCTGCTGGGGGGAGTAATAATTTTCATAATTGCAACATTATATTATGTCAATTACTATAATATTCAGAAATTTGATTTGAAGTAAGGGGATAAGAAAGATATACAATCAGCAATGCGCCCTAAAATCTGGGGTTCAGAAAATTTTTGAATCCAAAGGAAGCAAATGGTAATCTTTAAGCTAATTTGTACCACAAAATCGGATCCTCGGCCTGCCCCCTGTCACTGTGTACACCCCTGGTTAACAGATCTGTGTTTATACATTCTTCTTCGCACCCAGGACTTGCATTTGGTGGGGGTGGGGGTATATGATATCAACTGCCCCTTCCCCTCTTCCTGATACAATAGTGTTTACATATTTGATTTATAATAATAATTTCAAATACTGTACACACTTCAAAACTCTATGTACAAAGAATAAATACTTTAACAATTTCTACAAAATATTATGGTACCACAGGTCCAGTTTTCATCAAATTGTAAATTTACAGTAAAATTAAAAATCAACAGAAATAAACATTTCTTTGAAAAGCCCTAATTAATGCACACATTTAATATATTTTATATTAAATATAATTAAACAAAATATAATTTATTAATTAACGGAACAATGCTAATCATATTTTTGTAATACCCTTAATTTTCTGGGGAAGTACCTTCAGCTGGGGTAGGGGGGGG
>CABFOW010000786.1:0-14733 GCA_902141385.1 Timema californicum | reverse complement strand
GGGGGGGGGGGGGGGGGAGAATTAGTGTGAGGTAGTTTATGGAGAGCCCCATATCTGAAGGTAGAAAAGCTACTAAGGTCCGGTCTTAAGACTCCTTGATAAATATTAATCTGGTAGATTAATATTTTTATCTGGTGGATAAGTTAAAAGTGTGTCTTATGATTGCCAGATAGCATTTATCTACCAGATGAAATGTATTTATCCATCACATTTTTATCGTGAGGTTTAAGTACCTCCAGTCAAATTAGACCAATTTTCGACAAATAAAAACATTAATCGGTAAAGATCTGAATTTTGGTATCATGCTTATTACGGCTTCCCATTGAACATACTGAAAGTCCCCGTCAAAATATTTTGCGCTCGAGCCGCCATCTTGGAAAAGAGTACACTTTTTCAGTTTTTTACCTATATCTCAGCAACTATAACTGATACAAAAAAATAGTTCAGATAAAATATAATGTTTATTAAATTGCCTATAAAAAAGAATATTAACATTTTTTTTATCTCTAATAATTTAACTGTAATCCAACGTTGAATAGCAAAATTATTTATATTTTTGCCCTCAATTTGCCTTTTTTGTTTCAAATAGACAGGCAGACAGAGAGAAAGAGAGAGAAGAGAGAGGCATTATATGGCGGGTTCCTAGCAGGTCAGAATGCGTTTAGGGCCCGCTTTGTAGGTACCACTGAAGCAGAACCTGTTAGTTTATCGAAAAAAATCAAAGCTCAGGTCATCTATCACAAGTTTTCAATTTAAAAATGTGTTTTTTTACTGTGCAAAAACAATAGATTTGCAGTTTTATGAGAGAGAAAAAAAAAATCATGCCAATAAATGTACGAAAGTGCACAGTGTTCGTAGTTTATTCGTGAAAGAAATTACAAATGGGGTCGAGAAGTAACTTAGTAGCTAGAAAGTGCTTCGGACTTGGTCGCCGTTGAAGCGATTTACCATGAAAGATGTTACATTAGCTTCTTTAAGAATCCAGCAACATGTAAATAAAAAAAGTGGACGTCCACCAGTCAATGATGTAAAATCAGCAATGCCGGTAATATATGATTTTATTAAAAGTAGCAATGAATAATAAAAACAGTTGCAGCGATAATTCAGGACATAAGAATACAGGTTTATGATACTTCATCATATCCTACGAGCGATGATTTTTTAAAAGACGTGAATAGCTGCATTCCAGAGTCTCTTGATGTCCTCCTGAAAAATGTTATTACAAAAGGTAGAAAATGTGAGATTCAACTACTGGAACAGAAATGCTCTGCTATAGGCCATACCATCATATCGGTGACCAGACCGCGGTTCTTCTTATCGCCACTTACAATTAGCCTCGCAATATTCTTGTACCAGAAATTCTAGTCCAAAAATTTGTTGACTCTACTGTCAAATTTGGGCTTTAGTGCATCGTACGACGAAGCACAACTTTTAGAAGCATCAGCAACTCTCCAAACAAGCATTGTTACCCCCTACAGCTGCAGCCGCCCAGCAACACTCGTTTTGTGTTTATCAACAAGTCCAGAAATGGCGTAGATATGAAAAATCTCCTGAACTGTGGGGTTGGAGGAAAGTCCACAATTTCCTTGACACTGATCGGACACTGAAGGCTCCTGCTCCAGATTCCGTGCTCTCGTTACTCTCATGCAATTGTAAAAAGGGATGTACCTCATCTTGTGGATGCTGGAAAGCCGGACTAAAATGGGCAGAGATTTGTGGACATTGCCAAGGTATTGCGTGTTTGAACGCGAACAAAAATGTCGACATTGAAGATGAGAGTTCTATAGAGTGGGAGTTTTATGAACAACCTTTCAACGCGCCTCACAGCCAACTTGAATATGACAACTTTGACGATGCCAATCCCGATGAGCCACTTCCACCAGATGATTGGGCTTCAGACAATGCTACGCCTAGTACGAGCGGCATGCAACGATTTTAATTGGTAAGAATAGAAGAACTTTCACATATCTAAGAAATACTAGCACAATTTGCAATGAATTTAATAATTTGTCATTTATTCATAATCTTTACAGGTCATGAAGCTGCAAAAAACCATTTGACCAACATTTTCAAGAGCGCAGAAGACTTTATTCTCTATTTGATGTCAGATTACAGCTAAAGTATTGGCGATACAAAAAAATGTTAAAAAGCTATTTTATAGGCAATTTAATAAACTATATTTTTATATGAACTATTTTTTTATATCAGTTATAGTTGCCGAGATATAGGCAAAAAACTGAAAACGTGTACCTTTTTTCCAAAATGGCGGCTCGGGCGCAACAGATTTTGATGGGGACTTTTAGTATGTTTAAAAGGTAGCCATAATAAGCATGTATACCAAAATTCAGATCTTTACCGATTAATGTATTTTTTCCTAATTTGACTGGACTAAACTTTTATCTGAAAGTTGAAATGCTTGTTGCCATTGAAACACGTTTTTAATGAGGCTTCGACAATCAGAATCTGTTTTTAGGTAAAAATCTTGGTTCACGTGTTTAGTAAGCACAGGCCCGGGCTGTAACTATATAAAGTTAGAACATATTTTTTAAATGTGAGTACAATAAATGAAATTTTTTTAACATTGTACCCAACTATTGCCCACATTTTGGCAGACACCGAAATTAGTACTTGCAAGACATCTTAGCTTCTGCGTCCACGTGACGCCATCTGTTTCCTCACACTCGTTTAGCCGCCATTATTAAACAAATGTTGAGCGTTGTCACCAATCTCTAGGTTGTAGTGGTATAAGCAGGGCTTATACGCATGCGCGCACCAGTAAAAACTGTACCAACCTTGTATGTTCTGCATAAAAATATATTTATCCTACAGATAGCTATCTGGCAGATAAATTCAGTTCATAGGTGGGTAAAACATTAAAGTGGCTGATAACTTTAACCTCCCAATAGCAATATTTATCCAGTAGTCATAAGACTGGCCCTTAATCTACTTTAATTTATTAATTTCAAGTAATGTAATCTACTGCTGTCACTTTTTATATCTATTATCAATACCTTTTTTTATTACATCCATTAATGTTCACAGGCTGTGGCCTTTGTCAGTTTTTTTTCATTCAAACCACATATTTTTCCACTACCAGATTGCAAGGGCTATCGTAGCTTAATCTACCTTATAATACAACTTAAGACTAGGACAGGCACAACATCCAGTCTTCGGCCGTTAATTTATCAGTGTTAAAGGGTAAGCCCATATTTTAATCAAAGATAAATTTTTGGCCATACCGGAAATCGAACCGGGGACCCTTAACTCAGTAGGCAGACACACTATATACTGAGCTAAGGTGTCAAGACAGCTGTTATCAATACCTAAAGTAGTAAAATGTTATCAGCATTGACTGCAAAAAAATCCGTATTTTTTAAAAGAAACCTTCCGATGAAAACCCGACTTTACTTGAGAATTGTCAGAAAAATCTATAGTTGCCTTAAATAAAACATAAGGGTACCATTTTTTTGTAATTCACACATATGAAATGTGAGCTATTAAAAAGATAAAATTCGCTATTATCAGTAAAAAGTACATATTTAGTTGAGAGAACAAATACTTCTTATGGTTATAGAAGAATGTAGACTCCATTTACCCTAAAACTTTATGGATTACACTGTGGTGTAGCTTATAAGAATCAAAGAGTATAACATTTAGACGCAGCTAGAGCCGTAATCAACAAATATAATAGCATGGATATTTAATCCATTATAAGATAGAGACATAAATTAATCGGTCAAGGTAAGAATCAAGCTCGCCACTATTTTGTTAAAACAAAATTCCTTGTACTTTCTGAGTATTTCAAAAGGAATTTCAATTTTACCCCAAACGATTTAGAAAGCAATATACAGGAATTAAATCAGAGGGCTTAGTTTTCCTGTTGCTTTATGCAAAAGGCTACTATTTAATCACAAATTCACAAATGTTAATATATTCTTTTCACTTTTTTGTGAAATTCCCTGTGTTTTTATATTTCTCTCAGATGAATGGTAACCATGAAAGTCATATCTTTCAGAGTAAACGATGACCCGTCAAATGGAAGCCCCTGGAACGGATTATAAGATAGGGTCATAGCGTAATCCGTCAAGGAAAGATTGCTTGCTATCTTCCATGTTAAATGGAGTGCACATTTAGTTCAGTAAGCTTTCTATAAATAATTTAAAAAATCTTAGACTTGTTTAAAAAAAAACACTGCCACAAAATTATGTATATATAGCCCCCAAAGTGCTGCTTAAGGGTAAGATAAAATCAGTGCTAGGGTGTTTTGTGCAGAGCAACACAAAACATAGCATAAAAGCAAAGAAATGAACTAACACATAAAACCAACATAGTACGGTCACAAATATATATAAAATGGAACAGCCACAATCTACAAGTAAGAACAAAACAATAACAAAGTTAGTAATAATAGCTAGTTTAATGGCAAAAGGGGGAACGTGATTTTTGGAACTGCTTTTAAAGTATTTCCCACTACATAGTTTAATTGTTTTTTTTAAATATTTTTCTGATTAAATAAGAAATTCCTTTAGGAAATTAATATATGACTATAGATATGCATATGTACTAGGCTTGTAAAATAGTATACTATTATTATGTTAAGCTTAAATAGGTTGATTTACTAGAGAAAATTTTGCAGAATTTTTTTTTTTTTTTTTCTGGCAAGATGTAATTACATTATTGCAGTGGAACAGTGCCAACATATTTACAAATCGTATTCTTAAAATGTTACATTACTTTTTTGAAATATCGGTTTAGTAATGATAAATAATATCAATGGATTGATAACAAAGAAAGATATAATGCTATGGAAACATAAAATATATCATCATCATCATCATCAGATGTGTCCACCTATGCGGGTCGTCTGGCCCATCCTCTTACATTCCTGTCGATCTATCCCAACTTCTCCCTCTACCATGTGTCTCCACTCCTTTATCCTCCATGTCTCTCCTACACTTGCTCCATCCATTTCGTTCCTGATCTTCCAATAAATCTTATATCCTTCTACTTACTCTGTAGAACTTTACTAGGCAATCTATCCTCCTCCAGTCTCATCACAAGGTTAGGGTAACCAATGAAACCTTATCCTCTTCAGTGTCTCTTTTAATAGTCTAACCTTTAAGCGATCTCTAATTATTCGTTTCATATACTATATTTTCTTGTAATATTTTCACTACCTCTCAGAAACCTCATCTCTGAAGCCTGCAATCTGTGTAAATCTCTTTTTGTCCATGTCATAACAATTTGGTGTCAGTTTCAAATTAATGAAACATGTATTTAATTATCTATTAACTTAAAAACTTCAAATAGTGTATGTTTCATGTGAAGGAGTGAAACCCTTCAAATAAAAATATATGTGGGTTGTTTTAAAATATTACTAGCAGATGAATTGTTTAAAGGCGATAAAACAAATTAACAGTACTATCATCTGTGGACAGTGAAAGCTTGTCCTTAAAAATGTGTTTATGTGTTTTTTAGTGGTATATCTAAACAATATCTACTCCAGTATCACCAAGGTAAGTGTGCTGGCTATCTCTCCTAGTTTAAACCATGATTTAGCCTAGTGCTCTATACCACATAACCAGTACTAATAGAGTATTTGTTATTTGTATTTTATTTAAGTAGTGTGTCTAACCCATGGCCAATGGCCACAGACAAGAAACAAACTCTCAGCCTTGCGAGGGATTTGCTGCGCTCCTTTTGCCAGCCTGAGTCCTTCAACACTGGGCTGCGCTAGCGTCACTGCCAGGTGATGGTAGGACTGACCGCAGCGATCCTAGGGGTGAAGGACTAAAGCTACCAAAAGGAGCACAACCATTTTAACCTGGAGGCTAAGTAGTGGCTGGGTGTATTATTTGTCTGTGTCCATGGGTTATTAACTAACTAATTTGGGATTTAAGGGTGATGTTGGATATTAAAGTGGGGGCAGGAGGATGACCAAGGAACAGGTGGCTGAAGGGAGTGCAGAGAAGTGTGAATGAGGAGAGCCGGTGTGGGGAGAAAGGATATGTCGAAGAGGCTTACATTCCAAACAGACCTGGTAAGTGGCAGGAAACTGTTCATCATGATGGTGATGATGATGATGATAAGTATCCCGAAGTATTTTAGTTCTTAGATAAATATTATAAATCATGAAAAGAATAGAATCAAAAACCCAAATTTGAAGGGTCTTGAATTCTCAATTTGATATATTTAATACATGTGTGCACTACTTTTTTGATTCCAAAATTAAAATATATGCTTCTACAAGGTTTTATTTAATTTTAACAATAAATATTAATAGCGCAGCAATAAGAATTTAAATTTAGACTCCAAATTTTGAAAAAAGATGTTAAACGCAAATTTGAGATAAAAAATAAAAAATAAGATAAGACATATCTCTAATAATTTCATGACAATAAAATCGCATGCAAAAAGGATCCAAATTAAATAATAATAAAAATGAAACCATAAACATTATTAATTATTAAAATAATAAAAACAATTAAATAAAGAAGGTTACTGACTTGTCTGGGGGACCCCCTCATAGCCAACATTTGTGTCTCACATCCACACAACCGAAGGAGATTTTTGTTTGTTTGATAAAATAAGTCGAGACAATGCGTGCGGGGGTTTTACAATGTTACAGCTCATCTCTCCATCCATCCTCGTCTTCCTGCGAACAAACAACAGCTGCACACCCCTCTGCTCCCGCACACCCACCAGAAGAGTGATCACACAACATCAAAACCAACAAGCGTTTTTTGAAATAATTGCAATGATGAAACATATATAAGCAAAGAAATGTTTTGGTTCACTTCGGAGGCACAATCCCTCTCACATAAAACAGTAAAAAAAAAAAAATCTGTACTCAACTGTTTCCAATGTAAGATGTTAGCAAAATATCATATTAGTGGCTGGTAATGGAAATAAAACTCTTGTCTGCAATGGAAATTTGGGGCTTTGGCACGTCATCTATCCCAAACTAAAAGTATTTATTTCAGCTGTGATTTTCATTTACAATAGACTCGCGACTAACCGACCTAAACAGGGCTGACAGGTGGTCGGATGATACGAAAACAAAAGGCGGTTCTGGAATGCAACAGATCAGAATTAAATTAAAATGCAAAACCACCGCCCTTAGCAGATGAGGTGCCCTAGACAAACTTTGTCTGTGGAGCCCCCGGTTATCTGCCTAGCCCACATCTCCTACTTCCCCCCGATGAAAATAAATTGAAAACTCTATTTTTGTTTAATGTCATTATAGTTGTTTGCAACTCTATAAGAGTAATAATTAATGCTAAAAGCCGTTGTTTTATACAAAATATAATTGTTGATTCCTCTCCAATCCTTTATTCAATTTTCTTCCCCAACAAACTTGATTTGTATAAAGGTACAAAGAAAAACTGTGCCAAGTTTGAATTAAATCGGTTAATGCATACTCACTTCACTCGTTCAATAAACTAAGCCACATGATTATGTTTCTCATGTGTTTTTACACTCGGACAATATTTGCTAGACCGCCTATACAAGGAGCCTACTATACAAGCGCATAAGCAAAAATGTCACACCCCAATTTGTTTTTTTCTCCCTGTTACCTAATCAAGTGTGGGAGGTCCCCAAATCACAGTACGGCTGCACCATTTCCACACGCCTAAGGGCTGCCCTGATGCAGAATAGGTTTGAAATAAGGTTTATTGGTAATTACTCTATAGTATAAATTATATAATAAATTACAAACCATTACCGTATTTTATTCGTGTAAGCAGAACAATAAATTTTACACTAATTAAATGCAGATTTTATTATTTAGTATAATAATGCAAAAGTCACAGTTTAAAAAATTAGTGAATGAAGTTTGTTTCCCAGCATTGCTTCTCTTCAAGGTCACGCCAGCGAATTAATAACATTACATCGATAGCTAACCATACGGACATGTCGGATGAAACAGAATGCCAGATAATCGGAACTCTATTGTATTAACAAAACATTTCTATATATATTATTATTTCATGCAAAAGAAGAATGGAACATATTAAATAATGTGTTAAAAACATTTAACAGATTAATACATATGAAATCCCTGTAGGTTTTATAATATTAAGATTTAAAGTATGTCTAGATACAAAAAAATAATATATATTTTCAACAAAATAAAAGGTAGCTTGTCAAAACAAAAGAATCAAAAATGAGATCTAAATATTTGCACTGTATAAATTGAGATAAAATAAGCCATATTTCAAAAAGAGGAGGGTCAAC
Source organism: Timema californicum (assembly GCA_902141385.1). Taxonomy (NCBI): domain Eukaryota; kingdom Metazoa; phylum Arthropoda; class Insecta; order Phasmatodea; family Timematidae; genus Timema; species Timema californicum. The sequence goes on along the minus strand of CABFOW010000786.1, from coordinate 6,495 downwards.
TTACCCTGGAATACTGAAAGAAGCCTTCGTGCCTACGTCCGGGACACAGGGAAGATAATTTACTCCTCAACTGGCTGCGGTTGGCAGGTTTCCTCAAGTACAGGTATGCCACACTCAGGACCACTGCCAACACTAGCAGTCCTACCATCACGCCCGCTTGAAGAAAAAAAATCCAAAATTGCGACACTACATACATTTACACCAATAGGTACCAGTATAAGTGGTCGCATGGCCTAACTGCTAATGCTCCACTCTCGTGTTAGACCGGATAGCCGGTGACAGGGATATCAGGGTTTTAATCTCAATTAAGTGTACCGTGGGTGGTTTTTACTAAATGGTTTTCCACACTTCCTCCAGAGAAATATGGTACAGTTGCCCTAAAATTCTACCTTCCTCGTCCGCATTTAATTAACATATTTAATGCATAAATATAACCCGAATGGGTTCTAAGATTTGTTGAGGGGGGAAAAAACCCTAATGGGGTAGGTATGGTGTGGAATGCATTTTAGATTAAATGTAGCAACATTTGTGTGAAGGTGTGAAAAAAAATATTTAAGAAACACAACCTTAAGTATATATATCCAGGATTCGAAATTCAACTTCTGTCACCGGGCAAACCAGAGTGAACGAGGTTGACACCTTAATTTGCATCCCCACAGATGCAATGCAGCTAGTTTATAATTCAATTTGTTTAGAACCCGCTTCGGTGGCCACATGGTCTAATGCGTTACACTTACAGTAGACTAGACTGCCAGTGACAGGAAGATCTAGATAAAAAACTCGATTGGGTGTTACGAGGTTTTAAAAATTCAATCTTCTTCCATGCAAATTAGGGTACACTTCCTAATCTTTAAAACCATTGGCGCGGTTAGTACATTAGCATATAGGCTGAGTAGTCAGACCCGCTGCTAAAATAAAAGAAATATTAAAGTTCACAAAACATTTATTTAAAAAAATTATGAATCATATTGATTGTGTTCTTAATCAAATTAAATTGGTCTGTGTTGGGCAAATCCTGTGAATATTGATGATCATAAAATATATTTAACTATAATATTATATTAAGTCACCACAGTTAACAGCTAACGCTGAGCCAAGGTGTGGGTGATAAGATGAAATTCCAATTGGTCATATTAAAACAGAACCTTGCTCTGCTCAGTCGATAAATGTAATTTGTATTCTATTTAATCTCTGGTTTAGTGGAATATTATTATTATTATTATTAGCACCGCGTCTTACTACCCGTTCGGGTTATACGCACTTACGCTAATGTGTAATGGTAGGGTGATTGTGAGATGAAATGGAGGACCTACAGTTTAACGTGGAATCCGAACCACGGTGGAGGCCTGGCATTCCCCACATTCACAAGATGTCTTGTCAGAGGTGAAGGAAGGGTTTGGTAATCAGATAAATCTGTGCCGGGACCGAGGATTGAACCCCGGCCGCCAGCATAGAAGTCCGACACCTTACCCCTAGACTGCCAGGTCACCGACTTTAGTGGAATAGAAGGATAACACCTTAAGGTGGGATGGAAGGGGCCGCGAGAAAAAGTCTGTGTTTTTGCAGTTTTTATGGCAAAACATTTTTTTTTAGTCAAAATAAATAAAATATTGCTCCAGTACAAACAGAGAGTTTAATTTTTTTTCACATGTTGATACGGTATCAAAAGTTCCTGAATATTTGGTATGGGCATGGCGGCATTATCTAACCGACTTTTTAAAAAGAAGAGAAAAAGTTGTCATTACATTCCAGAACACCCTTGAAATATATTAAAGAAACTATGTCACCATGTGAAGAAAATTAAATTCTATGTTTGTACTGGAACAATATCTAATTTAGTTTGGCAAAAAAAAAGTTTTGCTATAAAAATTGGGTGACCTGGCGGTCTAGGGGTAAGGTGTCAGACTTCTATGCTGGCGGCCGGGGTTCGATCCTCGGTCCCGGCACAGATTTATCTGATTACCAAACNGGGGTTCAATCCTCGGTCCCGGCACAGATTTATCTGATTACCAAACCCTTCCTTCACCTCTGACAAGACATCTTGTGAATGTGGGGAATGCCAGGCCTCCACCGTGGTTCGGATTCCACGTTAAACTGTAGGTCCTCCATTTCATCTCACAATCACCCTACCATTACACATTAGCGTAAGTGCGTACAACCCGAACGGGTAGTAAGACGCGGTGCTAATAATAATAATAATAATATAAAAATTGCAACAACACTTACTTTTTCTCGCGTCCTCTTTCATCCTACCTTAACTTCACCAGATCAATAAAGCTAATTATTATCATAACTATGTAACTATTTGTCAGAGCTTGTACCTGTGCTGGAGTGGTAGTCTCCATTGACCACAAAGTTTATCCTGGGGTAGCTCTCCACAGGACAGGCATAGGCACTCCTCCACTCAAACACTACCGAGCACTCCGCCTCCTGGGACATACATGAACATAAATTATGACAACGCCGGAGGCACTAGAAATATGCTAACAGAAATTCATAAAGAAACCAAGTGAATTCATCATAGCGTTACTGGATGGAGCTGTCTGGCAGTAGGAGAACAAACTGGGGAGGAGGAAAATACAAATGATAGTGCGATTTTTTAAAATTAAATAGCCAGGCTATTATATTTGTTGGTTATGGTTATAGCCGCATCTAAATATTATATTCTTTTAATTGAAAAATGACACCTGGACAGGCAAGTCCAACCTGGGACCTTTGGCTTAGTATGCCAATGCTCTAACCATTTAGCTATCCAGGAGCATTACATTACATCATTCATTTCACAAAGATTCATTCTACGCTACGGTTGCCTTCGGTTTCCGAGGAATTTTGCTCGTAACGATCAAGCAAAATATGTATATTTTTTTTGACTTCTCAGAGTTGGAAAATGTCTACTTTTTTAAAATTATATTTACAAGTCTTTTGTATAGGGCCATAGAAAATAGTTTTGCGTTCATTATAGGAAATACCTAACTTGTGTACTGTTTAAAGATTTTTTCAATATTTAATCTAAACGCAACATCTGATTGTCGATATCTCTGCCACATAAACAACCCCCAATAAAAAAAAAAAGCACAGTCGATATTTAAGTGGGATGGAAGGGGACGCAAGAAAAGGCCAACGTTTTTGCAATTTTATGGAAAAAATATTCTTTTGGTCAAAATAAATAAAATATTGCTCCAGTAAAAACATAGAGCTTAATTTGATTCACATGTTGATATCAAGAAGTTGTCGAATATCTGTTATGAGCATAGCGGCATTGGATGAGAAACTTTTTAAATGAAGGGAGAAAGTTATCATCAAATTCCAGGACACCCTTGACAGATATTCAAACACCTGTTGATATCATGTGAGGAAAGTTTTACCCTTATGTTTGTACAGGAGCAATATTTTATTTTACCAAACCCTTCCTTCACCTCTGACAAGACATCTTGTGAATGTGGGTAATGCCAGGCCTCCACCGTGGTTCGGATCCCACGTTAAACTGTAGGTCCTCCATTTCATCTCACAATCACCCTACCATTACACATTAGCGTAAGTGAGTACAACCCGAACGGGTAGTAAGACGCGGTTCTAATAATAATAATAATAATAATAATATATTTATTTTGGCCCAAAAATATATATTTTACCATAAAAACTGCACAAAAACACTGGTCCTTTCTCGCGTCCTCTTCCATCCCACCTTAACGGTGAGTAGGATTCGTAGTGCTGACCATATTACACCCTCTATCCGCAAATGTTAGCACTATAATCGCTAAAGACGGCGTACGGTCGGTATAGCTCATTTGTGGAGTTTTTTTGTGTGTGTGATCATAACTATGCGCAAAAGAATCCTTGAGGATCTTTATTTAAGACTACATTAACGTCCGTTTGTAAAACCACAACCTGTGTTGATTTATGACATCTCACAAATCCGCTCGTCTTTCCGCCATTATTTCATTAAAGTTACCCATTTCGTCATTCGAATAAGTCGAGGTTAGTGAAGGAGGGAAACTACCAGGAAAAGTAGTAAAGAGAAGAATAATTACGAGGATATTGATTTGTTTCAAATACCACCCGCCTGGGTGGCGTAGTTGGCTAACGCGCTTGTCGTGTTGAGCTCGACTGCTGAGGACGCGGAGATCGAGGTTCGAATCTCGATCGGGTGAACTGGGGCGGTTTTTCCTAAATGGTTTTCCACTCTCCCTCCACGCCAATGCGGGTTCACTTCCTTCTAATTCAACCTTCCCAATTCCTAATCCATTAGCGTAATTAGTACTTAAAGCGTATAACCCGAACGGGTAGTAAGACAGAGTGCTAAATATTATTTCAAATACCACCGGATAATGGAATACACTATTGTGTTAAAAATAAAAATTGAAAGATAAGAATATTTTTGCTTTCACGCAGCAGCTGTTTTTTTTAACTCTTACTGAAATGCTATTAATATGATCGAGGAAGAATACTCGAAACCAACCTGGTCATATGGTTTAAGGAGTCGCTCTCGCAATAGACTAAGCAGCCGATGACGGGGAAGTTCGAGGTTCGAATCTAGGTAGAGCGTACTGAGTGTGGTTTCTTTATAAATTATTTTCCACTCTCTCTCCACGAAAATTCGGGTTCATATCTTCTAAATAAGCTTCCTTGTCCCTAGCAAATAAGTGTAATTAGCACATAACAGCATATACGTTTTTAGCAGCGTCTTACTACCTGTTCAGACTATGCGGATGTATACTAATTACGCTAATGAAGCTTAAGTATGAGGAAGGTTACATTTGGAGGAAACGTACCCGCATTTGCGTGGAAGGAGTATGGAGAACAATTTTGGAGAGAGAAAAAAACACCCCCAGTATACCCGATCTCCCTGTCATCGGAAGGTCTAGTCTATCCAACACGAGAGTAACGCCTTAGACCACGCGGCCACCAAAGCAGGTCGCACGCGCGTGGTGTGGCTAGAAAGTGTCACCGGACCACTCTGGCAGTCAAGCTACTGTGCGACGGGAAAACCCGGCCCGTGGCTTCAAGTGTCGGTCGCTCTCAATGGCCCGCCTGCAGGTGGTGGTGGTTAGTGCCCGGTTGGGGTTTTCCCCACCTGCCTCGGGCGTCCCTCTGCGTCTGCGGTGAATACCAAGGGCATGTTTGGGTCAGGATCAAAACAATTAGCAAGATCAAAGACACGTCTACACACTCCGTAAGAGATCGGCTAACCGCTCCGGTGGCCGCATGGTCTTAGGCGCTACTCTCGTGTTACTGCCGATGATGGAGAGATCGGAGTCCAATCGTGGTCGGGTCTACTGAGGGTAGTTTTTCCTTAATGGTTTCCCACTATCTCTCCACGCAAATGTGGGTACAGTTTCTTTAAATTCAAACTTTCTCACCCATAAACCACTAGTGTTATTATTAGTATACAGGAGTATAATCCGAATGGGTAGTAAGACGCAGTACTATAAAAAAAAGTATTAATAAATCATCTAATTTCCTCTCAAATAAAAATAATAAACTTATTTAATGACTTGTTCGTCTCATTTCATTTACCTCATAATATAAAAAATATATAAAAATTGGACTCTAGTAAGATGGATAAGAAATACTTGGATAAATTTGAAATGTTGTGCTGGAGAAGACTCGATAAGATCAAGTGGACATACAGGGTGACAAATGAAGTCCTCAGAAGAGTGGAGAACCATTTTGGAGGTGATTCTTCGATACGAAGCAAACTGGATCGGACACATCCTTAGGAGGGACTGACTTGTCTTCTACACGACGTCATAGAAGGAAAGGATGAGGGAAGTAAGAGCTTAGGGCTCATTGGCGGCCTTAGTTCACTGATAATAGGAATAGACCGGTCTTAAGACAGAACACCTAATAATAGTAGTAATAATAATATAAAATCCCCCGCCTGGGATACAGCATTCTAGACACAAGCTACCAGTCACCAGCAAACCAGAATAAACGAACTCGACGTTTATTCCGCGGACCCCACCGATGTAGTTAACAACAGCAAATGACGTTTAGCTATTTAAACGTTAATCTTTTTTTTTACCATTAAGTATGACAAGACCTGAATACTAAATATATTTAATTTTAAAAAATGACACAATTGAAACGGGTTCATCAATAATTTACAATACTACTTTTTTTTTTTAAAGCCCTATTGTCAAAACAATCTCTAAACTTTCACAAAGCTACAACGGAAACGAAATAAGAGATCACATCTGTGACGTATCAATGCCAAACGAGATAATGGAAGGTGGTAGTATCCGGCGATTTTAAAAAATTAAAACAAAAAAATCCAGTGCCGTACTGGAATTTGAGGCCATTGGGAGTGACAAAAAATAACTGTTGCGAAATATCAACGTGAATCCTTTCCTACCCCTTACCCCCCTTATTCCGCTGTACATATTCAATGTCGATGAAAATTAAGACATTGCTATAACTGTTTTATTTATGTTCAAAGAACATCATGGTAGCGAAATTAACCACACATCCGATGATTTTAGTACGATTTTTTTT
>CABFOW010000785.1:164421-192368 GCA_902141385.1 Timema californicum | reverse complement strand
TATTTAAAATTCATAATTACTCTAATTAGATGTTGCAGCCGCATAATCAAAATTATCTTACGTCAAATACGCGAACAAAACATTGAGGGAGAGGAGATAATATTATGTATGAACAAACGGATAACCAATAAGAGGCCTAGTTAAAATGTTTATAAATTATACCTTATGCGGTCAAGAGAGTGACAGCTGTGGAAAATATAAATCAACTCAAAACTATGTGCTGTACTTATCCATACTAAGATTTTAGGCGTAATTAGATACATAAGAGGTATAGAGTATGCATTATCAAGTAACATTTTATATTAGAGACTCCAATGAAACTCTCCTTATACATATTTTGAGTTCCCTTATTAGCTTATATAATTCCATGGTTTTAATCCCATTAGGAATCTTATTGATATATCGTGTGCTCTTACCACGAATGGAGTTTAGTCCATAATCTAATGTATTATAATGAGCCATGCAGAGCTTCAGACTTGTCCACCAAATAAATGTTCGTTTATTGTTTATACAACAAATAGAAAATGAAGATTCAAACACATACAATGTTAAAATGTTTGTAAATTTAAATTTAAATAATCAGAAAATTAAAAATTAACTCGACCTAAATGACAGAAATATTGTCCCTGATAGAGTTTCCTGACCTTGCTGTGTCCTGTACTGCTTCTGTTTATGGTATTATTGTTTTGTTTATAGGATAAAAATAGCAACATTGATGGATCAATCCATACTTCAACTATCTGTGTCCAGGAGGAACCGACTCTCCATGTCTCAATCACAGGAACCATCTTTCAAACATTTGGTCGCACCAAAACCTAAAGAGTCATTTAAAGAGTTCCGCAAGCCAGTGGATGAGTTGCTTCTGACGCCTCCCAAGCCAACGCCAGTGACCACCAGCTCCAGGATGTCATACAGTGACAGTGCCGGGTCCTCAACACCACAGTATTGCCCGAATTGCCAGGTGCCGTTCACAAACATCAAGATATTACCGAGTATACATGCTGCACAGTGCGATGTTTCATTTGATGAGCTCACAGGTAGGGGAAGTTGACAACACAAGATGATTGGTTCTGCCTTGGATAAAATCACAGATATTTCACTTCTGATGGTCTCGGTCTGTAATCCCTGCCGAAGAAAGTCAAGCAGGAGACCTCTCAAGTTAAATAAGTCATAATATAATAACGTGTGCCTTTCATGTGTTGGGGGAAATTATAATAATAATAATTAGTATTATTATTACCGCGTCTTACTACCCGTTCAGGTTATACGCACTTACGCTAATGTGTAATGGTAGGGTGATTGTGAGATGAAATGAAGGACCTACAGTTTAACATGGAATCCGAACCACGGTGGAGGGCCTGGCATTCCCCACATTCACAAGATGTCTTGTCAGAGGTGAAGGAAGGGTTTGGTAATCAGATAAATCTGTGTCGGGACCTGGGGTTGAACCCCGGCCGCCAGCACAGAAGTCTGACACCTTACCCCTAGACCACCAGGTCACCCGAAATTATAATTAAAACTGAAACTATGAAACACATGTTTGCTTCCCTAGATTCCACTTGATATACATGTCTGGTTCCCTATGCCAATTGGTACACATTATGTTTGCTTCCATATGCCACTATATACTAATGTTTGCTAACCTATGCCACTTTATATTGGAGGTGCATTAATAATTTAAAAAAACAAACTATGATCAAAGTATTGTAATTTAGTTACTCAACAGTTGGTTTCTGTATAAGTTAATTATGTATTTTGATAGCACGATAAATTATTATTGTCCCAACAAATTGAGATAGTCACAACAAACTGTGCATATTTGGACAATCCATATTCGGTTATCAAAGTGGACAATCCACATAGTTTTTGAAGTGTTGTCATGTTTGAGATTTTAACTAATCCACTGTTATGTTAAAAAAATTTGAGTTATATTTTTGTGTTTTTAGAATGCCCGGAGGGAAAGAATTGTCGCAACACTAGCGTGTTTCATTACCGGGACTTTGCCCACTTGGACCTAGCAGCGACACGGGCCATGGAGGAAACAAGGATAATGACCAGCCGCCAGTCATTGTCCTCCCAATCAACACATCTAACCGGCTACAGTTCAGACAGTCCCTCTTTTATCTCCAAGACTGAGGTGGCAGATTCTAGTTTGGGTCAAGAAGAGTCTCAGGGATTGTCCATCACTGATTGCGTCTTGAGTGACGTTCCAGATGTAGGCCTTAATGTTAAAGAACTTTCTCAAAACATTGTCAAAGATTCAACGCCAAACGACGATTCTGTCACTGCCAGTAATATCCACTTAATTGACTCTCTAGATTCCCTGGACACTTTGATCTGTGAGAACAACAACGCAGAAGATAAAGTTGTGAAAAAACACACGGTGCCATGCGGGGACGAGTGTGTTAAGAGAGATGTGATGTGTTTGAAGACCGGAGAAGTTCGAGCCACCTTGTCCCTGGTAATGTCCCCAGCCAAGAACAAGGCATCACTTGTAGGCGCCATTCCAAGCCCTGTCAAGCTGCTTGTCTCTTGTAGCGACAATGGTTGGAAGGACGTGGGGATGGACACTTCTGAACACCTGAACTTTTCTGATGTCAAGGTTTCCTTATGTGAGTGTTCCAAGAGTATGGAGGTGCGTTGTGTGGTGTCAGATTGTAAAGTTAGTTCTAGACTTGGCGCAGAAACAGCATGTGCGGACCCCTCTGAGTCACACCCTCGCGGCAGTGAAGAGACTACTCCCCCTCTCACGAGGACATACAACAGTTCCCAAAGTCCTGTACTGTTGAGTGTTGTCTCGAGTGAACCCTCGTCCAAGTATTGTAACGAGGTCTACTCCATCATTTCCAGTTCATCTACCGAAGATTTGAGTGACAAACTGGATGATTGGAAAGAAAGTGAGAGACCTTTTACGCCAAATAATGGAACTGATCACTTTCTATTATGTAGTATATATGAGCAATCATTACTGAAGGACAAGTTGAACAATCATTACTCTGGTAGGTAGAAGTTGAACAATCATTACTCTGGTAGATAGTAGTTGAACAATCATTACTCTGGTAGATAGAAGTTGAACAATCATTACTCTGGTAGATAGAAGTTGAACAATCATTACTCTGGTAGATAGAAGTTGAACAATCATTACTCTGGTAGATAGAAGTTGAACAATCATTACTCTGGTAGATAGAAGTTGAACAATCATTACTCTGGTAGATAGAAGTTGAACAATCATTACTCTGGTAGATAGAAGTTGAACAATCATTACTCTGGTAGATAGAAGTTGAACAATCATTACTCTGGTAGATAGAAGTTGAACAATCATTACTCTGGTAGATAGAAGTTGAACAATCATTACTCTGGTAGATAGAAGTTGAACAATCATTACTCTGGTAGATAGAAGTTGAACAATCATTACTCTGGTAGATAGAAGTTGAACAATCATTACTCTGGTAGATAGAAGTTGAACAATCATTACTCTGGTAGATAGAAGTTGAACAATCATTACTCTGGTAGATAGAAGTTGAACAATCATTACTCTGGTAGATAGAAGTTGAACAATCATTACTCTGGTAGATAGAAGTTGAACAATCATTACTCTGGTAGATAGAAGTTGAACAATCATTACTCTGGTAGATAGAAGTTGAACAATCATTACTCTGGTAGATAGAAGTTGAACAATCATTACTCTGGTAGATAGAAGTTGAACAATCATTACTCTGGTAGATAGAAGTTGAACAATCATTACTCTGGTAGATAGAAGTTGAACAATCATTACTCTGGTAGATAGAAGTTGAACAATCATTACTCTGGTAGATAGAAGTTGAACAATCATTACTCTGGTAGATAGAAGTTGAACAATCATTACTCTGGTAGATAGAAGTTGAACAATCATTACTCTGGTAGATAGAAGTTGAACAATCATTACTCTGGTAGATAGAAGTTGAACAATCATTACTCTGGTAGATAGAAGTTGAACAATCATTACTCTGGTAGATAGAAGTTGAACAATCATTACTCTGGTAGGTAGAAGTTGAACAATCATTACTCTGGTAGGTAGAAGTTGAACAATCATTATTTAAGGAATAGTTGAACAATCATAAATCCAAGAGTTGTTGAGCATTCATCACTTAGGGAGTAGTTGAGCTACTGCACAGTTAGTGTGACAAGATGGGGGAAAAAATCAACAGCTTGTGAAACAATTGTTTATTTTGTTGAAAGCTTACTGTTATATTTTTTATTTACATAAATGTCGACAAATAATTTAAAAAACAAATCTTGCTAATTTCAATCTTATTTAAAAAAAATAATATCCAATGTTTCTGTGATTGGGTGCTGCTAAAGATATGACAACTTTATAAAGGTATCTAAGTCTTAGATACAGCTATATTCATTTAATAAAGTTATTACAATTTCAACAAATCATTTAGTTTGTGCATCACACTGCTAGGATCCCTAAGTTCTCATTCTGCTGTATGTCTATATTATTATTTATTATTTTTAGTGCTGAGTCTTACAACCCATTCAGGTTGCACACCTATGTACTAATTATATTAATGGGTTAGAAATGAATAATGTTGAATTTAGAGGAAGTGTACCCATATTTGCATGTCAAGAGAGTGGTAAACCATTTAGGAAAAAACCCTTTTTGTGCACTCGACTGGGCTTGAACCATGATATCCCCGTCATCAACAGTCCATTCTATCGGGAGAGTGACCCCTTAGATCATGCACTCACCAAAGAGATTGTGAAGGTCTGTAAGTACGTCTCCTGCATGTTACTCAACTTACTGTTTCATCATCTGATGTAGTACCCACCGCTGAGAAAGTGTCCAACGGAAACGAGTGGAAGACGCTCATGGGCCGAATGAGGAGCAGAGGCCAGCAGTCGGCAGCCAAGTCAGCAATCAGCGATACCACCTCGACCAATCGGAGTAACAGCTACCGGCCTTCAAGAGGAATGTGGAGCAATTTGGCAAAGTCATGTCCTTTGTTCAAGAGGATTCCAGGTTTTGTAATTATTGAATAAAAGGGGGCAGGGGGTACCATAATCATCATCCACAGTTTTCTTTCACCGGCTGGTAAAACTGAGGGAAAGGGGTTGGAGGGGAGAGGGAAGTCGAGAATATCATCAAAGATGCGACAGTCCAAAGAAAGTTATGTCTGTTTTATGAATTGAACAACAAATATGTTACAAACTTGAAAGTAATATTTAAATGAGATTTAGGTTGAATACAAATCTCCAATTTACATTTGAATCCCGTGTATGGTAAAAAATGATCAACATAAGAGGAAATAAAACTATAATAGTATAATAGGAAATACTAACTAAATGTTGATATTTTTTCTTATAATCCATTCATTATGACATTGATACATTCAGTTAAGTGCTAAATTACTGGTCTAGGGCCTGGTCGTCAAGTTCATCCTATAATTATAATTGGTTTTGAACCACCAAATAGCATTATTAAAGCTCTAAAACAAACTTTATTTGAAAAAAAAAAAATTAGTTTTGAATATACTTAAGGATTACCGCCCATCCATAGTTAAAATTAATTAAATTGGGTCCAATTTAATCACATGGTGGTAAGTAATGGCCTCTCCCAAGTCGTCCAATTGGAATTTTGTCATTTTTGCAGACACCTTGTTCGTAGTGGACGCTTTCCAGTACGGCATTATACCGGGTGTGGTGGCGTACTTTCTGACCCATTTCCACTCGGATCACTATGGAGGATTACGCAAGTCATTCAATCAGCCGATATACTGCAGTTCGATCACAGGTCAGTTGAACTATTCTATATATCACAGGTCAGTTGAACTAGCCAATATCTATCACAGATCAGTTGAACTATCCTATATATCACATATCAGTTGAACTAGCCGAGGTTCTCCAGTCCCTCTTATTTCTTCTGTGTTTACAACAAATATTGTTACTGTTCCAGCGGCTCTAGTTAGTCTGAAACTCGGAGTGGACAAGGCCTATCTCAATGTGATTGACGTTGACGAAACAAGAACTGTGTGTGGCGTGAAAGTGACTGCGCTTGATGCCAACCAGTGAGTGCAACATTGATTCAACTGTGGGATTTCAAACCATGAACTATGATGACATTTATATGTGTGTGTAATTACTCTCATGCTCTCTTTAACAACAGTTTTCACACTCTTAGGTGGCCACATGGTCTAAGGTGCTACTAACGCAATAGACTATATTGCCAACGATGGTCAGCTCAATGTTCGAATCTTGACTGGGTGTGTTAAGGGTGGTTTTACCAAAGTAGATTTCCAATCTCCATGAAAATGCAGGTACACTTCATCTGAATAAAACCTTCTTCATCCCTAAATCAATTACTGTATAACTTGAACAGGTAGTAAAACGTGGGTGACCTGGCGGTCTAGGGGTAAGGTGTCAGACTTCTATGCTGGCGGCCGGGGTTCAATCCTCTGTCCCGGCACAGATTTATCTGATTACCAAACCCTTCCTTCACCTCTGACCAGACATCTTGTGAATGTGGGGAATACCAGGCCTCCACCGTGGTTCGGATTCCACGTTAAACTGTAGGTCCTCCATTTCATCTCACAATCACCCTACCATTACACATTAGCGTAAGTGCGTACAACCCGAACGGGTAGTAAGACGCGGTGATGATGATGATAATGATAATAATAATAATAGTAAAACGTGGTGCTAAAACAAACAGTTGTCTGGTTGTAAGGACAAGCAGGTAGTGGCTTATGAGTGTGTTTGGGACATTTATCTCATATCCCCCGATTAGGTAGGCTCCTCTCTTATGTTATATTAGCTGTCTATTATTCCTCTGTCTAGTTGTCCTGGTTCCCTCATGTTCCTTTTCCAACTGGCTCAAGGTCGCAACTTCCTCCACGTCGGTGACTTCCGAGCAGACCCCAAGATGGAATCTTACCCTTGCTTCTGGAACCTTGCCATCGACCGCCTCTATCTGGACACAACGTGAGTGCCGGCAGATTATTGTGCATTGTCTCTTTTTATGCCGTTGGAGCGGTATCAGCTGTGTCCTTTATGTCCCAGGTACTGTGACCCCAAACACTCGTTTCCGTCGCAGTCTGATACAATAGCCAGGGTCTTGGAGGTCACAAAGAGCAACTTGAGGGCGGAGCCAAGGACTCTGGTCCTCTGTGGTTCCTACACTATCGGTGAGTTGTGTTGTATTCCTTGGTGCAAGTCTGGGAGGTGTGCGTTTGTTGGAAAGCTACTTTTCATTTATGTGCAACTACGTTAAATGGACCAAGCTGGGGCGGTAATTGAATAAAAAATGTTTCCCCTTATACCACCATAAAGCTGTTTGATTACATTATGTGTAATACGTTAGCATTTTATTGGTGTGCCTTAGCACCAATTGTTGATTATTTAAAACTGAACATGATTATTAATTTGGAACACCTCATACAATAAACATGGTGCCCAAAACTTATAATTCATAAATATACATACAGAGCACCAGGATTGATATGTGAGGTTTTTTCCAGTTCTATTAACAAGTGAACAAAGTAAGGCCCAGTAAATCCGCACTTCACTTCCTCTTCTAAGCTTTTTTATTTTTCATTATGAGTCATACAACACTTATCCAACCAATCATAGATGTTTTACCCTCANTTATTATTATTATTATTGTTATTATTATTATTATTATTGTTGTTATTACTATTATTGTTATTATTATTATTATTATTAGCACCGCGTCTTACTACCAGTTCGGGTTGTACGCACTTACGCTAATGTGTAATGGTAGGGTGATTGGGAGATGAAATGAAGGACCTACAGTTTAACACAGAATCCAAGCCACGGTGGAGGCCTGGCATTGTCATCCATTTTGAATTATACTTGATTGAAGTTGTCTACTTGTGTTGCCATGACAAAACAATGAAAATAAAAATAGCTAAGAAGATTACAAAATAATTGAATGGTTCTTTTTGCCTGGTAATTTTCTAAAATAATAATTCATGTTGATTTAAATAATAAGAATTTTTTATTATACTAAATGTTTTCAAATTTAAGATATTTAAAACTCGTATTAATTAATATTTTTAGCTACAAAACTAGCTCTAGTTTAGAAACTATTTAGTTATAGAATTATGTTGATTAACTTGTTTAAAATCAATGTTGATCTTATGTTTTACCAAACTTATTTATAATAAAAAGCATTTACTATTTCACATTTTTTACTAGAAATATAATTTTAATCATATTATTTTTAATTTAAAGTCTCAGCATCACCTTTTATAAGCATTAAAAGTTGAATTGAAGTAAATTTCTCAATAAAATAATGTCTAACGAAAGCCAGTACAACACGCATGTGGAACTGCGCATAAAGGAATGGAAATGCGAACAAAATAAGTTATAATGCAAGATTACACTAAGGAATAATAAAAGAAAATATGAAACACTACAAATTTCTTTGTTTATGATTCTTATAGGATAAATTAAGTTACTGAAGCATATTTTGGGGAAATATTAGCTTATTAAAACGTCAATTTTATTAACTTTTTATCAAGACCGTGTAGAAAAACACTACGATAATGTAAAGTGATAGTGAAGGACGCCAACCTGAAAGGATAGTTAGATTAGGCCATATATATAAATAAACAACTTCTCTCTTTTCTTTCTACACTTTTACACTTCCCACGTCTTCAAAATTCCACAGTTGCACATTGTTTTGAATTTCGGGAAATATTTATTTTTCATATGAAGAGACATTAATGAAAAAGTAATATTCTCGAAGATTCAAACTCATGTGCAACTGTGGAAGTTTGAAGAAGTGGGAAGTGTAAAAGTTTAAGAAGACATGAAGAGAGAAGTGTTTGTTCCTATCTAGACCTAACCTAACTATCCTCTCAGGTTGGCTTCCTTCACTATCACTTACTTTACATTAGTGTACAACGTTTCTACACTGTCTTGTTATACATTTCCAAGCCATCATGCAATTAATTATCAATTGTCAATTTTGTTAACTTATTTTTATAATTATTGTTGGTGTAATTTTAATGTCCTTAAAGGCATGAGTGTGAAAACATTTTAATTATTTTTTTTATTAGATTTTTATTTGAGTGTTTTTATTTTTAAATTGTGTTTTATAATTGTTGTTTAGAATTTAAAAACTGATATTTCCATTGTTTAACTTGTTTTTATCAAAAGTATTTACATTTTTTTTTAAATGAATGTCATTTATATTTTAAGAACATGTGTTTTAATATACTTTAACAACATTTTTAAATTATCAATATACTTGAACTGAACTCGAACTCGGGAACTTTCAGAAATACTCAACCCGAGTTCAACTCGAATGAAAAAACCCAAGCTCGCAGACCTCTACTAGTTTTATTTTGATAAATCAAGTTTTTTTAAAATTTTTGATTTCTTACTACTCGCTCGGGTTATACGCTTAAGTACTAATTACGCTAATGGATTAAGAATTGGAAAGGTTGAATTTAGAGGGAGTGAATCCGCATTTTCGTGGAGGGAGAGTGGAAACTCATTTAGAAAAAACCACCCCAGTTCATCCGAGCAAGACTCGAACCTCTATCTTCCCGTCCTCGGCAGGTCTAGCTCAACCTGAAACTAGCACGTTAGCCAACTATGACACTGATGCGGGTAATAAATCAAGTTATTCTCAACTTAGTTCAAATTTTTTCCATATGAATATTAATTTGTAATTTATATAAAATCTTAAAATGCCAATAATAATTGAACATAAATATAGTATTAGTTGCCAAAATTTTTATTGGCGAAGTAAAGTCAAAGCTTCGCACACCACTAATTTAGAATAATAATTAAGGGGAAGGGGTGGTAAAATTATTGACGTCTCGCTGTTTGCAGGCAAGGAGAAAGTGTTCCTGGCAGTGGCGAACCTGCTAAACTCCAAGATATGGGCGGCCCCAGACAAGAGAAGAGTCCTGAGATGCCTAAAGGATCCTATCATCTCCCAGAGACTGGTGGACAAAGCAGAGGAGGCTCAGGTGCACGTTTGTCCAATGGGTGATCTTAACGTCCAGGTACAGTCACTCCCAGGATCAATGGAAACCTAGATTTGAAATGTGGCTCTGTTTGAAACTGAGAGACTGCTGTTTTACAGGTCCTCTCCAACTACCTGCAGAAGTACTTATTTTGCAGGAAGTATACACACATCCTCGCGTTCAGACCAACGGGTTGGGTGGGTGGAGCGCCAAATATTGCTCCTGTCAGGCGCAACAACATTACCATCTGCGGTAACTTCCATCTCAATCACAGCCAAATCAGTATTTGTTTATATTAGTAGATTTAAAAAAAAAAAGACACCTGTACTTGAGACTCAAACTTGGGACCAACCAAATTTATTCACTGTCACAAATAGGTATGTTATTGTCAAACCCTTCCTTCACCTCTGAGAAGACGTGTATTAATCACAACTTGGGAATGTGTGGCATGCCAGGCCTCCACCGTGGTTCGGATTCCACGTTAAACTGTGGGTCCTCCATTTCATCTCACAATTCCCCTACCATTACACATTAGCGTAAGTGCGTATAACCCGAACGGGTAGTAAGACGGGGTGCTAATAATAATAATCAAATAGTTAGTGTTGGGTTGAATCCAGTATTTTACGAATATAAATCTTCATTTTACTTCTGAATCTGAATTCTAGAAAGAATGAGGAACATAAGAGGAAGTAGTAATATAACAGAATAGGGTTTGTGAAGCTTCGACTCGGCTTCGAAACTTCGAAAAAAATGTTAGCTTTAACTTTGCTTCAAAAATAATTCCTGCTTTAAAGCTCCGTCAATAAAATACTTGATTTATGGTCAATTCTTGCCATTTATATCTAATATAAAAAAATACTTATTTGGAAAAAAATTCTAAGTTGTAATATAACTTGATTTATTAGATTAAAATGAAATATTAGTAACAATAAGTACAATAAAACATTTTCGAAGTCATTTTAATACACAAAGTTTCATAAACAGCAATATAATATATTTTTCTAGTGTAAAAAAACATTCAAACTTCAATTCGGCTTCAAGAATATTTCATATATTCGATTTGAGTTCGCTTTCAATTGAAAAACTGGACTTCGCACACCCCTATAACAGAATAATAATAAACATAAATAGTTACATTCAGTTACATGTTAAATTAATGATCTGAGGTCTGGTTAACTCTCTCTTATAATTATGTTCGGAAAGGAATTATTAGAGCTTTAAAACACATTACAATTTAAATTTTTTGGAGCTTAGATCATTTGATATCTTCTCGAATCTCAAATATCTTTTAAAGATTCCACCCCTAAAACTAATGAAATATTCATTCACATCTTTTAACCACAAATCTAATCTTAGGTATATTTGTATTTGAAATCCTGGTACTTGGCACTGTCCCGAGAGAAATGATGTTATATCTCTGCAGGTGTACCCTACAGCGAGCACTCCAGCTTCCTGGAACTTGGCAGGTTCGTCAGGTTCCTCAAGCCTCGGGTGATCATCCCTACCGTCAACTCGAGGAACAATGCCGCTATGCAGAAATACTTTGTCGACTGGCTCGCGGACAGGCCTGAGAAAAGGAGGAGTGTAGAGGATAGTACTTGTGTCCAGTCAAAGCTCACAAGATACTTCTCCAAGTAGGATCCCTCTCTCGCCTCCCAGCAGGGCCAGCTCTAACCAAGCTAACAAATGTCTGAACCAGTGGTGGGCTTGTGTGTTTCGTCTCTCCTTCACCTAGTCTTGTGTTAGCAATGAGGAAGTGTATCCGCATTTTCATGAAGGGAGAGTAGAAAATCAGTAACATTACACCCTTTGATCTCCTGTCATCGACTATGATGCCTTAGAACAATTTACCACGTCTTGTAATTAATTGATTCATTTTTAAATGTGTTGTATCTTCACAAGCAAATCATTTTTCCAGACTTATTCTCTTCTACAACTTTAAAACAAACAGAATAGATAGATTATAAAATGTTACAAGAAACAAGTTCATACAAATAATGAAGTGGTACCCAAACGACTGCCATCTGAACAAAGTGAGCGTGAAAAATTAACTGGATTCACGCGGTAGACGGAAGTGCCCAGACAAAACACATTCAAACTAAATTTTTGGCAATCACAGATGTCTCCTGAGGATCACAGACCATGAAAGTTTTACTAATCCTTATTGTTATATATTTGGTACAATTGTTTTTGTTTGCAAAAGTTTTAAAAATTGCTAGAGAGAAGGATAGACCAGTTTTTTTCTCGACTATAAATCTTTATTTTACATTTGAAACTTGAGTAAAAACTGTGGCTGTTGTGAGAAATATAAGCATACCTCGACTTATAACTATATTGCACAATAGTTTTTCCAAGCATTGACCACTATAATGCGAGTGGTGCTATTGTCATTTCCTGGTAAAATTCACGCTCGCTCGTGTTAGCAAGAAATTCAACTCCACTCAGTCTTTGAATAGAAGTTGATCGGTGTGCATTCTTTTTACTTCCTCGCCACCATACAGGTAGAGATTTTTATTAGATTTTTATAAATTTTTATATTTCATAACCCCTCGAATCCCAAAAAGTAGTTTTTGGTTTTCTGTCTCTTGGAGTAGAACCTAAACTTGGTATCTAGGGTTTTTATATCTATCCCTAAAATTAAGATTAGCTTCCTTAAGGGCAAAAAGAGGAAAAACTGTTTTTAACGATTTTGATTAAATTTAATTTCCAAGCATTGATCAATATTCCAAACAAAATGGCCACACTTAATTTGTCTTCAAATTGACTTAAGGATTCCAGTCTGATGCCTAAATTCTATAACTGTAAAACTTGATTCCTCGATTCTTACTGGCATTGAATGAATTGAGAGTCAATCTTAATATTATGATTCTCACTGCTCGATTAAACTGGCCAAAAAAAACAAAACGATAATATTCAAAATAAGTATTATTCGATTATCTCTCATATTAATTTAGTTGCCGCTTCACTTAAATACCGGTGACCTGGTGGTCTAGAGGTAAGGAGTCAGACTTCTGTTCTGGGGGTCCAGGGTTCAATACTCAATCTCAGCACAGATTTATCTGATTGTGGAATGCCAGGCCTCCACCGTGGTTCGGATTCCACTGTTAAACTGTAGGTCCTCCATTTCATCTCACAATCACCCTACCATTACACATTAGCGTAAGTGCGTATAACCCGAACGGGAGGCAAGACACGGTGCTAATAATAACTTTACTTAAATATCGATAAATTGTAAATAAACCGCAATGGTCCATATATAATATGACCCTAACATTTTGAGGTGTTCTATATGAAAAATAAATGGTCTCGAATATAATACGATCTGACATTATCAAGAGTTAAAAAAATATTTTAAAGTGAAAGTTAAGTGAGACTGTCTGAATATATTAATCGATTCTAAACAAACAATTTATATATAATACATAGACTGGAATGGCAATTTTCCATAATATACCAAATGCTACGTTATTTCTATGTCGTCACAGTGAACTAATTAGTACCACAACTAGTTTAAAATTGTAATTTTATTTTTTTAAATGTTAAGTTTACTATATATTTTATTTCAACACAACCAAACTTTGTCACAATGCAAGAGCTCATTCTGTAAATAAATTATAAGGTGAAGCTGGATCCCTTCCAGTTGAGCCTAGGCAGGTATGTATTTGGTTTCAAGCCTCACTCTGAATCTTGCTCAAAGAACCAACCCTAACTCCCTACCAACACTGTGAAATCTCACTTGGACACCCGGAACCTGCTTCAGTAGCCGATACACGCCACTGGCAATGGAGTTCAAATCCTGCCTGCATATGGTTACTCCCCCAACTGCTAGTAGGATATAGTGGTTAAAAAACAACTTAACTATTCTCCAAACCTTCCGACACACTTTGTTGTAGGTATATCGTCAGCCCCACTTATGCTCAGAGAGGACATATTGAAATTCATGTCATTTGTTCAACTATCTGACATACAATATTGGGAGTAAGATATGTACAGATTAATAATTCTAAACCGGTTTTCAACCAAAGATATTTCATTACATGGCACTCTGACATACAAAATTGCCCTGTAAAGAAAGCATTAATAAAGTTGCTCTAATAACCAGTCGATTTTAAATAGCCAAGTCCTTCCATTTTTGTTCTGTTAATTAGGGGTGGTCGGGCACCTCAAGAACTTTGTAAGTATATATACAATACAATGCTGGCAATAACCTCTAATTAAAACTTTTAAAAAAAAAGCGTTTAAATGATATTCACAGTTGTATTACTTCAATTTGACAAAATCACAATTTTTTATGTTTGCTTTAAACAAAACAAGTCTACAACATATCAAAATCAAGATTCCTACAATTTACTTTTCTCTGCTAATGCCAACATTTCCACATGGAGATTCTTAAGAAATTTGTTTATGAAAACTTAATTTAAATCAATTTTCATAACATAAATAGAAAATGGCCATTTTGCCAGAAGTATTGTGTATAATGTATCCACATTTTTAATTATTTATACTGCAGTTATGTAGTTAATAAATTGTGCCACAAATTAGAGATAACATCCAATTTAACCTAATTTTGTAATATTTTTTTCACTGTGCTCCATATTGGCCTGTGACAAAGTTATTTGCAAAATGAAATGCCCACCTGAATCTGCCGTTTACGAGTGTAATTTTGTAATGCCCGCCCGATCAACCCTTATGTAAATATTCTCAAAGTTAGATGGTTTTTTTTTTACTAATTCTCAGTTGACCATACACATCTCTAATATCCTATCCTACTGCTCTACATGTTTGCTAGTAGTTCCATGATTTGCCAAATTTATACATAGAACGTTCATTAGTTCCCAAGACAAGATACAACTCCAGTTAGTCATAGATCTAATTAACACAGAAAAATCCACCACAAAACAACGGGATTTTGGATTATAATACAAATTTCCTCACTCATTATATAATTGCTTCTGAATTGAAATACCTTACATTAATTGAAAATAAGTTAGAATTTCTAAAAATAAATTATTATATTGTGATTTGAACTTTGATACAAGCTAACCCATTAACAAAAACCGTACAAAACTCTCTCTTCGAGTCATATCCATCCCTACCAGTGACGTCTTCACGCGCGTACAAAGCAATAGCAACCTTTCTTTAATAACCTTCAGTGATTGTAACAAAATGTTGATGGGTTTTATAACATAAAAAATTTGCTTGTTTAAAAAAGGGACTAATCGAGCTAATCATTATAAGAGTAATGAACTCTTTTTTTGTTCGGTTTTTAAACATGTCGAGAAATAAAAAATAAAGGCCCAGACACACACTCCGTATCCGTAGCTCTGTAAGAAATCGATGCTACAAAATTAGATTGTTCTGGCCACAGAGTCCTTATCCGTAAGTCCTTACTCCGTAGAAGTTGCCCAACTTTAACTTTCTACGGACTCGTTTATACGGACTACCAATCACAGCCGAGTAAATATGCGCATGTGCCTTGAAATAAAGAAAGAATAGCAGGGATAGAATCCGTCACTAGGGAAACATATACAAAATGAGAAGATAGCTACACGCGGACCTATTTCAGAAACATTTTTCTAAAAATCTAAACATCCAGGGAACAGCGGCTTCTAGGAAAGTGTTTTCTGAGAAATACCAAGTTTCTCAGAAATATTAGCTTTGCTTTTGTAGGTTCAACACCCCTATTTGGTTTATTCTCTATTTACTAGCGTCATTTAATTTTCTGTAATTGATAAAGTATGGATACTAGTGATTTTCCATCCAAAATATTAGAAGGCCTACATCTGTTTAGCATTTTCAGGCTATTGCAAACACTTATTTTAAGTTTGATAGTTAGAATAAAGTTATAAATATATTTCTTGTGATTGTTCTTAACCTATATTTTAAAATAAATACTGGAAGTTTTCTCAACAAAGTTGTTTTTGGTTTCTTTTTCTTTGATCAGCTGACTGCTTGACGCATGCTCCGTGCTGTAGACTATTTTATTTCAAATTCTTTGATTGGATTAAGTCTCTTACTATCTCATTGGTTGAAACAATCACGTGATTACGGATATTGAGACTGTAATTGCGAGTAGAATTTCTTATAGACCACGGACCTACGGATACGGACTCTGTGTCTGGGTCTTAAGGCCTACATTGATAGGTTTATTAACTATTTTTTTAAGCGTGAGGATTTATCTTAAAATCTCAGAACTCAAGATTCTGAAGATGGGCACACTATCACCTAAGCTTAGCGTAGGCCTATATAACTTCTATAATTTCTGCAATTTTTTAAACAACTTGGTTTCACACAAATGGAAGATTTAAAACTAATAAAATGAGCTAAACGGAATGGAGTTTTCTTTTGCTGTTTTACAATGACACGTGTCAATACAATCAGGCTTGTTTTCACAATTGACCTTCAAATTCGATGATGATTCAGTTTTTTACATAATATTTTTTATGTGATGTATTTTAATAAATGGTGCCCCACTCTCTCACCATGTAAATATGGGTGCATTTCCATTAAAATCCTCATATACTATGGCCCTATCTTGCAATACCATATTGGAACAAAGTAAGTTATGTTTGCTACCCTTCCAGGTAGGTGAAAAGCACATTTCAATTGATTCATGCCATACCAACCTCACCCCCTTCCCCTGAAAAAACCCCCCCTGCAATTTCTAATCTTCTCACTGAGCCTACTCTCAAATAATCACTTATTTTGCATGTAGCATGTATATATAATTTACAATAAACCAAGATCTAGACCAGTGTTCCTTTACCCTTAGTAAACATCCCGAACTAAACAATCGGCTTTAGGTTATCCGACCTACATAACTATAATTAATATATGATCTTCTTAGTGTATTTAAAATAAGATTAAAATTTGAACATCAGTTGTGATTAAGTATTTATTAACTAGTAACCATCCTTAGATAATGACATAAATGTGTCATTGAAAATGTGGGTAGGGGTGGTTACAAAAGTAACATACATGTAAAGTCAATGCAAGTTTAATTTGGTTAAATTACAGTTTCTCATATTTTAGTAACAATTTACAAAAACTATGAAAAGAACTTATGAAATATTAGGGGTGTGCAACACTTCGATTTGGCTTCGACAATGAACATATTGAGAACTAAAATAGTCAATCTATGTTCAATTATTGCCTTTCTGAGCTATTTTAAACATTATAAATAAATATTCATAGTAGTATGTACAAAATCTGAGTTGAATCACATGCTGGGATGATAACGAGTTTTTAAGTATTACAAACAATTGTGCAATAAAACATTTGCCGTGCGTTTTTAGTCCATAAACTTATATAAATAGCCACAAAATACTGTTTCAAGCAAAAGACTAACAAAAAAAAATTCAAACTTCAATTTATCTTCGAGAACATTTCACAAATTCGATTAGAGTTCACTTTGAATTAAAAAGTGGACTTTGCACACCCCTATGAAATAATAAATTCATTTTAAATCTTTAATGACAAAATTATGACCTTTTAAAATGTTGGAACAGTGGAAGAAAACTGGTAAACTGACATTTTGGCAAGTGCCAAAGTTTTACTCGATAATTTAGGTTATAACAAATTTAGAAAAACTTTTAAAAAAACATGTTGAGCCCACCATGTATTTAAATAATCTTATAGTTCGTTGTCAACGTCTTTTTTTGGCAACCGTTGATTGGGATTTCTAGATATGTTTAAGGTGTTAAAATAAATTTAAGGAGGGGGAAACCTTCTTCGGGACGAAAACCCCCTCAAAACTATATTTTGGAAAAATGATATTTTACTGGTGTAGAAGAAAAAAAAAAGTTGGCATGTACCAAATTCAAATGAAAGCTCGTGGGGACCATGCTAGGACCACCAACCTCCTTGACACACTTATCGCTGAGCGAGGTTGTGCAGCCAATCAGCTAACTATAAATAAAACACACCAGTTTGGTAAACATGTCGTACAAAAGTTTATACATTAGTTAATGTAACGCAGAGAAAAGAATTAAAAGAGCAAATGGGTGGTCGATTCCCTCTAAGCTATTTGAGAATGGTTAGGAATAGAAATCTTTCACTGCCAGGCAACGATTTACTGAGTGTCTGTGTAAACATTGCAAACCATAATGACAATGTCATTCCCAATCATTCACAATTGTTTAGCCTAACACTCTATTTAAGTATGTACCTTTCCTCTCATTTAGTTTCATATAAAGGATTACAAACATAATATATATATTTATATAAATATATTTCATAATACAAAACATTATTTACTAAGTTTTTTAATTCAATTTTTCTTATATATAAAAAAGGGCTATTAATGTTTCTGTTGCTACAACAGAGAAAATGCATGCCCAGTAAAACGCAACAAGTTGCATTAGTACAGAAAACTACCAATGGATTTTATAAACAAACATATTACAAGTTTTTAAAAATAAAAACACAAGTTTTTTCAACCAGATTGGCAATAAAAACCAGTCCATATCATGTTTATGAAACAAGACAGTCACATCATATAAACAAAGTACAATTAGTTGGATATATGGATATTAAACACAATGAAAACTATATGTAGCAAGGAGTAGTTTTTTTTTGTATCAAAATCTTGACCATTCACACCAATGTACAATATTTACAAACTTAAATAAGTTTTAACACACCACAATGGAACAAAACAAATAGTCTCAAAAAAAAAAAACCTACAAATGCCTTTGTCCCATTTCTACAGCATCTTAAAAATAACCCCTATAATCTTTTTTTAAAACCGCGACAAAATAGATATTTAATTACTCTCAAACCCGAATTTTAGAAAGTATGTTAAGGATGAGAGGTTTACTAAACTACATTAAGTCTTAGATTGTTGTAGAAAATAGAAATTATTACCGTATTGACCCAAAAGTAGGCCACACTTTCCCCCCAAAAACAAACTTTATAAAACGTTATAATCACACCCTCACATAATGCATATCAAATGTTGTACCTTTGAGGACTGCTAGTAGTTATACCGAGATAGTTTGTACTCTATCACCGCCAATGATCAATACATTGTTATAACAAACCATTTAAAAAAACCTCTTTTCACTTTTTTGTAATATATATTTGGAAGTTACCCGAAAGGTGGATAGAAAACATACAGATTTTCTACCCACCTTCTTCCAAATATATATATTACAAATTTTAGTAATGAGATGTGTAAATAATAACATTAGGAGAGCTCCAGGAAATAGTATATATTTGATTGATTACTTTTAAAGTGGATTCATTTTCGGACATAAATATCTACTTTTCCTATCCAAGTGATTGTATTTATATAGTGCTGCCTATATTGGGTCAATTGTCGGTAAATGTTTTAATTTTAAAATAAAATACATTCATTATAACACTCCGACATTCAGTCAAGTGTTAGATTAATTTTATGGGTTTAGATTGTTCTATTTGGGCTAAATAAACCACCAATAAATAGTACAAAAGCTCCAAAACAAATTAGGACCTAAGAAAAATAATAATCTTGAAATGAATATTTTCTCCAAATATTCTTAAACATTCAAGCTCAAAGGTCACATCCATAAAAATAATAATTTGCATTAAAAATGCGACTAAACCTATTGCATTTATTTTAATTAATCAGTTTTGTTCCAATATAACATTAAGAAAAAAAAAAACAATTCACAAGAAAATAAATGTTTCCAGGTTTAAAACAACAATCTTCAAAGACAGTTTACATTTTGAGGCAGTTTATTTCATAATTTTTACCTATCCACAATAAATCTGTACCACCTTTTACGAAAAAACTACCACAAATAATGAACCAGATCTTAAAGTTGGGGACGGAAGGGCTACAAAACATATATATGCACATAATTTTGTGTTTTTATATATGTATAGGTAAAAGAGAGGAAGAATGGAAATGTGAATGACAAAAAAAATCCCTCATATTAAAACAACCAACTCCAATGGAATGTTGTGCACATCAAGCTCACTCACTGACCAATCACTAAATAAAAGTTGTTCATAATTCACCGTCACTAGGAACAGTTCCGGCTAATGTTTGCGGGAAAGAGGAGGAACTGTATGAAGTACTCTCAACAGGGTCCAACAACATATTCAGTCTTCACTCTGGGTTGCCTAGTGATAGTACCATTATACTACTACAAACAATTTTCGAAAGAGAATATGCATGTGCAAAAGTTCATTATTAAGCAGCAATGTTCTCATTCTGGTGAAATAATACACCCTACCTTTTCTATTGGGTAGTGCCAAAACTAGTGCAAATCTCCAAATTCAACTATATCAGTAACGGCAGAAGGCAGAGATGATCATATCAGCTTGTGACACTTCTAACGGTGGAAGGCAGAGCTTGATCATATCAGCTTGTGACACTTCTAACGGCAGAAGGCTGAACTGATCATATCAGCTTGTGACACTTCTAACGGCAGAAGGCAGAGCTGATCATATCAGCTTGTGACACTTCTAACGGCAGAAGGCAGAGCTGATCATATCAGCTTGTGACACTTCTAAAGGTGGAAGGCTGAATATATCAACTCATGACACTTAAAGGGTTAATGATGAACCTTTGAACCTGCAAATTCTCAAAGTTTCTTCCCTGTGATAGGATTACCGTTTTTTTTAAAGGCGGAATCAACCAAAGAGTTTGTGGATGCTACAACACACACAACTTTGCTGGCATAAAACAATGAAAAACAACAAAGATAGTTGCAACGACCAATCAAAGTGGCTAATTCCATTTACTAAACTTGTTAAGATTGATTCTTAAGACTTGTTTGACGAGGGAAACATTTCCCGTTCAAGCGACTATGACCCAAGCCACCGAGTCACAGAATGTTAAGATCTAGTTTATCGTAGAACAAGAATAGTGCTTCATTGCCTCATCCCTTAATCTTAATGAAACCATTCCCATCTGAGCGAATTATATCTATCTGTTGGATGACACTGTCACTTCTTGCCCATGTACCAAAGAACTCCTGTCTTGATCTAAGACAGTTACTAGTACCACAAAACTACTCGTCATGGTCAAATACAGTTTCTAGTAGTATATCTACCTCAGCTTGTAAATAGTCTTTAACTCAGAATAAAAAAAAAGGATTTCCTTTAGGTGGGTATGTAGGGAACTTGGGAAAAGCTCAACAACAGTTTTGCGGTTTTTGTACCAAAATATCTTTTCGGTAAAAATAAATCAAATATCTCCAGTAGAAACATAAAGTATAGTTTCTTCACGTGGTGATACCAACCGTGGTTGAATATCTGTCAAAGATGTCCTGGAATGCAACAACTTTTTTCTCTTCATTCAAAAAGTTTCACATTTAATGCCACTATGCTCATTACAGATATTCTACAATTGTTAAGCACCATGGGAAGAAAATTAAACTTTATGTTTATACCAGAGCAATAGTTTGTTTATTTTGGTCAAAAAAAAAGTTTTGCTTAAAAACTGGAAAAACACTGCCCTTTTCTCGCGTTCGCTAAATCGCCACCTAAAGGCACTTTGAAAAAAAAAACATATAGAATAAGATGGGAATACTAATATAATCTATGTATTTTACAATTTTAAAAACTTTTTTGGTTATGTGGTATAGAGCACTAGGCTAAATCATGGTTTAAATTAGGAGATTTCTACTCCAGTATCACCTAGGTAAGTGTGCTGGCTATCCCTCCTAATAAAAACCTTTTTGGCTATTTCCTTCTAAAAGTATATTAAACAAAGTGTACAAATCTGAAGAGGAAAAGCCGGCCTAAGATAATATTTTCTGTCATTGGTAGGTAATGTTAGCTATTTTTGCGTGAAACAATATTGCATGCCTTTGATATGAGTTTTACATCATTAACATTCTATATTAGCTGAATTCTCCAACTTTTTATAATGTAAGATAGCCAAACACAGCTCAAATAAACACTTGGTCCACATAGTAGGTACCTGTATAAACTATCTGAATATTATATTAAAACACTGCCGTCAGATTATTTTTTAGCACTGTATTTTATAACCTGTTCAGGTTATATGCATGTGTACTAATTATGCTAATGAGTTAGGGATTAGGAAAGTTGAATTTAGAGTATCCACATTTGCATGGAAGAAAGAGTGGAAAACAATTTAGGAAAAACCACCCACAGTACACCCAACCCGGATTCAAACCTCGATCTCCCTGTCATCGGCATTATAGTCTAAAACGAGTCACGCCTTAGACCATGTGACCACCAAAGTAGGTCTGCCAGATGCTGTCAAATTTAATTAGAATAATAGTGATGCAGTCATCACCCTACTTTATGAAAAGATGAAGAGTTATAGAAATGTGGCGCTAATCAGATGCGTCATGATTTCAAAAATACATTCACTTCCCCCCAAAAATTGTATTTTGTTCTTTTAAAGTAGTTTTTATTTTTACAATTTTTTTTTAAATTTTATATATTTTTTAAAATTTTTATATATAAATATTTTTTAATATTTTAAAACTAGTCTGTAACAAGACTCGGAAGCCGGCTTGAGGATCCTCTCAACATATTTTAGAGGGAAGAACCTCAAAGCTTCCTTTCAGTACTTGTGCTCATGAGAAATAGTGGTAGAGTCCAGGCGCACCTTGTGCTGCACCCTTAGACCCCAACGCCCTCAACACAGTAAACGGGTCCCCACTCCGTTCCTCTCCAGGGTCACTCAAAGACGTGGAGAGAGCAGGTTTCTGTGCACGCACCACACTTGCATATGTTGCCCCACCGGGGGCACTATCCCCTGCTTCCTCTTCCCCTCCGTTCTCTTGCCGGCGCCACTGGGGTTCCTGGAGGTACGGTTGAGGATAGAACACCGCACTGTCGTGCTGGTGGAGACTGCTCACTGCAGCGCGTGCATACCCTGCGAATGCCCCACTACTTCCCCCAGCCACAGAAGGCTTGTCTAAGAGAGGGTGTACCGGTGCCGGGTTGTTGTCTGGCGGTGGGGGCTGGCGCTGGTACAATGGCCCAGAGCGGGCCGGCCAGCCTTCTACAGTTCTTGGTGGCGGGCTGAACGCGGGGTGATTGTCCGGTACTCTGCCACTAGCCATCATAATGGAGGCCTCTAGTTCTCGCAGAATCAGGGGTTTGGTCGAGGCAATCTCCCTAGGACTGTTGTCGTGCCAAACAGGTTGCACCTCCTCCAAGGCTTGAGGAAGTATATTCAGTCTGTTCAAATGCTGCAACCAGACATAGGTCACAGGATGAGGATAGAGGATTATCACTTTCATTAGAACCTACAGTAGCCCCATGGCTTCTTTGATGCTGTCTGACAGCTCACAGCTGACTTCTCACAGTCAACATTTAGGTATATTCCTAAATTTTGACTGTCAGAAGTGACAGCTGCTAAACACATACTTTTGCAGATCATTTGGTTTGGCGTAGGGATACATAATTTGGTCTGGTAACTTTTCAAAGCTGTCAGCACCAAAGAAGTCATGGGGCTACTGTAGAAATGTTGTCACACGTATATACCTGTATTTGGTAACTTTTCAAAGCTGTCAGCACCAAAGAAGTCATGGGGCTACTGTAGAACTGTTATCACACGTATATACCTGTATGTGCATAGAGCCGTTGTGAAGCTGTGATGGGGGGTTCGTGTTGAAGGACATCTCTTGGCAAGGATTGTTATTCTCGTTGAATAAGTCCTCAAGGGTCCTCACTACATCAGGGAGTGCAGGCGGAGGGGAAGAGGTCTTGCGAGGGCCTTCCATATTACCCAGGTTCAACAGCTCCATGAAACTACAGCAATAGAATAACCACTTTGTACTCTAGGGTAACGTGCACCTGGGATGTACCAATTTCAATAGAGCCGGGATTAGTTACCTTGTGGCAGCCTCAATCCCGGCAGTATCCATGAGGTGGGTGTACCATTCAAGTTGTCGTGGTTGTGACTCCAACATCTCTCCAAGGGACACATTGGGAGGCAGTAGAGTACACCAGTCTCCGTGGGGCAATGGAGGGCCATGACCCTAGAGTGGATAACTATACAGTAAGATGTGTCCAAATACTCTTAAAATACCAACAAGTTTAAAAATGAGTTGGCCCAATGACTAAATAATTTTATAATAAAGGAAAGTGATAAAACTAAATAAAAAGGAAAAATAAACTACTAAGAGTAAAATTGATTAAGAAAGCCCACCTAGTGAAAGAGGGAAAATGTGGGAAGAGTCCAATTCACAAAGGTGACATCTTCTTCCTTTCTTCTGTCTTCTATAGTAGAAGTAGTCACACACATTTTAACACAAAAATAATCATATTTCGGCATTGTTGCCTTTATCAAACACAAAGAAGAAAGAAGAGTCAATTTTGAACCTAAAGAAAGAAAACGCATTGTGCCAAATGTTTAAGGGCATAAAGATAAATTTCTTGGCAGTGGTTAGTATTTATATGGACCTATTTAAAAATAAATAATAATAATAATGAAAATAATAATTTATAATAATAATTTGAAAAATATTAGTTTTTATAGAAGGAAAGAAAAAAAGAAACCATAATTTGTTGAGGCCTGTTGGTAATCTTGATTTGGTAATCCATTGGTGGGCCAGTTCCCACTGTCTAAGTTGTGAACTGTTGCACTGTTTGGGAAATGCTCTTAATATTTTGGGGGTGTAGCAGGTTTGAAAGGCCTGGTTGTGGATACCGGCATGGATGGGTACAGGCTTGTCCAGATCTTTGTGGTTTGTGTCAAAACGATGATTGTTCATTCGCTGTCTGAGAGAACCTGTAGTGAGGGCTATATATTCTGCATCACATGATTTGCACTGTAGTTGATATATCAAATTATTTGTTTTGCAATTGTAATAACCAGGGTTTTTGTGTTCCAATTTGGTTACTTTGCTGTTGAAGGATGTGGCTGTTAGGGGGATTCTACATTTTTTCCTCTTTCCCTACGTGGTCTTTCTTCAACAAATTGACTCTTAGTAGTTAATTTTTCCTTTTCATTTAGTTTTATCACTTTCCTTTATTATAAAATGTTTAAAAATGAGGTGGCCCAATATAAAATTTTATTATAAAATGAAATATCAACAAGTAATTATAGGGCATAAAACTCTTAACAATAGTAATTGGGGCCCACAAGTTTGATATTCTCAAAATTATGCGAGATATAATACATTTTAAAAATGAACTTTATGTAATAACTGCCTGCTTAGTTTGAGACCTACCAAAAGGGGGCTGTCCACCTAGTTTCTGACCTAAGAGTGTGCTGTCTACCTAGTTTCTGACCTAAGAGTGGGCTGTCTACCTAGTTCCTGATTTATCCTAGTAGCCAGGCTAGCTGTGAACTCTCAGAAGCAAACAATGAATCATTTCCTGCCCTAGCAGAAGATTAGATCGAGGTGGTCTACCCAACATATCAATAAGACAACTTACGAATTGATCTCTTACATTGACTAGTACGTGTCCGGGGATTGGGGGGAGTGCCTGCTTCTCGGGGAAATGGACGTTGTGCAGGAACTGGATTTGCTCGGCCTTGTCGAGTCCTGCACCCACACCTCTCTTGCCTCCCATTGGGTCATGGGGGAGTACCACTTTGTCTATATACGAGTTAAACGTGGTGTTGAGATGCGGAGGGAAAGAGGCGGGAGAGATGACACCACCAGGAACATAGCTGTCCCTGTCAGTCCCCAGAGGAACAGGACGCTGCGGAGCAGGGGCAAACAGTGCAGGCTTGCGCTCTGAGGGTCCCAGACCTACATAACATACAATATACTTGTTAAGCCAGTGACCTTAGTTTGAACATTGCTGTACAGTTCCAGATTCAAATATCCTCAATGGGACTGTTTTTAGGAGGCTACTATATTACCTGGAGGGAACCTGACAGACTCCTCCTGTTTCTTCTTGAGGACAGCCGCCAGTGCTACAGCGTTCGCCTGCCAACCCACTGGCGTGGAACGTCCTGGAGGCGAGGTGAGCGGATAGTTGAGGGCCCAGGGCCCAGCGCCCCCCGGGGGTGGTGGCGGGAACAAGGGTGTGCGGAGGTAGAGTGAGGCGCTAGGAGGGGGAGGAGGCGGGGGCCCAGGAAGATAGAAGAATGGCATGGGGCATGGGTACGGGGGTAAAGGAGGCACCTGGAAGCGGTAGGGCGCTGTGAGCATGGGCCCCACTCCGCCATATGGCCCTAGAAGTGAGGGTAGACGGATGTAAGGTTCCCCAGCAAATTGTCGAGGCACAAACTCTGGTGCAAGAGGGTTCAGTACGTAGGTCTTCTTGAGCTCCACTCCGTCCAGTTGACTGCGCAGGTACGACCAGGTGATACCGAACAAACTCTTGTTCTGGTTGCAGATCTCAATGAAACGCTCCCATACCTTCCTGACAACCAAACAACATCCTGCCATGTTACACGATACACACAACACCCAAGCACTATCTTGTCATGTTACAAAATGAACACAACAAGACAATAACACCAGCAAACTTTAGATAAAAGTTAGAGCTGTCCCCATTCCTGGTTTTATTGAATCTCTTTTAACTTCATCAATGACATGGCCCAATGGTTAAATAATGATATAGTAATGGAAGTTGATAAAAATAAACTAATAAGATTTACTATAAGGAAGAGGAAAGTTGTGGAAAGAATCCCACACACAAAAATGTTATCTTTCTTCGGTCTTCTGTAGTAGAAATAATTACACACTCATGTAAACACTAATTTTAACACAAATTGATTAATATTTCAGCAATGTTGCCTTTGATAAAAAAAAATAGAGAGAGTGAAGAAGGAACACACTTTAAAGAAACACTGAATTACTACATATTGAATTATTTTTATGATTCTCTTGTAATGATATTAATTTTTCCATCTTTATTAGTATTTAAAACCATATTTTAAAGTAATTATTTTCATTTTTCTTATTTTCAGCAATTTTAAATTAGATTCATATTTTCTAAATGACAGCCATGTTTCTATTTTGCTTTCTTTTAGCTGTATGTGTTCGAAGCATGGTTTATTTCCAGGTTGTATTACACAGTATTTAAGAGCAGGTGCATAGTTAAGCCATGCCTATTTTTAGTTTTTGCGCTCATTGGTAGATGGAAAGAAATCAAGTAGTGACCTGGGTTTGAGAGTACTAAACTACGGGGAATACAACAAATCAATCATATACTCGAATTGTCTCACGGCACTTGGTTTGACCACACTACTCAGGAGTCTTGCAATGTAATTCGATGCTAATAACAAGTCCATAATCTCTTTCTGTAGGAGGCAGTCAACACTGTCATTGACCTCCACCCCTTATTTTCAGGTTTCATAAATCATGTTGCGTGTACAGTCATTACAAAAGGTTAATTTCGCTTGTTACAGACATGACTTTAGCCAGTTTATTTGCATACATTTCCATACAAATCTATGTTTTTAATCAAATATACGCAAATATTCAATTCAACACTCACCAATACATTGAGATTTAAGAAAAGAAAATTAAAGGTGCCTGTGGCAGACATGACATTAAATGGACAAACTTTTCAGCAATGTACAAATAATTAATAGTTGTTCTGATTTTAGTCAAAGCAGAGCTTTGGTGATTTTTTTTACCTAAGCCACAATAGAATTATTTCCATCTATAAGAAAGTTTAACACAATAAAAATGTGATTTTTAAATAGGAGTTTATAAACAATGTGACAAACATGACACCTCTGAACAATATAAGATATGAATTTTCATTTGGTCAAATATATCTACAACTCATTATAGGGTTGTTGAGAAGACAAATTACGTACATATTTACATAATAAGGTACTTGTAATAAATTATGCTTATGCCCAGAAAAAAAATCCACAATTTAGAAATGTCCATCTTTCAACAATATATTTTTTCTGTAGAATTGAGAACTCCTTTAAACTCTTCAATAGTAGTCAGATAAACGCAACGCCCAATAGAACACAGGGTGACTCACCTGCAACGCCCAATAGAACACAGGGTGACTCACCTGCAACGCCCAATAGAACAAAGGGTGACTCACCTGCAACGCCCAATAGAA
>CABFOW010000785.1:129614-149969 GCA_902141385.1 Timema californicum | reverse complement strand
GGGGGGGGGGGGGGGGGGGGGAGCTTGGAGAGTTGAAAACCATTTGGGAAAAACCACCCTCAGTACACTCGACCGAGATTCAAACAGCGATTGGCCCATAATAGGCAGTCTAATCTACTGTGAGAGTAGTGTGTTAGACCACCCGCCCATCAAAGGGGGTTGAGCAATAATTGATTTTTCGACTTTCCATTACAATTATTGAAAGCGAGATAGAAAGGCAAACCTATACACAAGAAAATTGTAGCCTCAAAGTCCACAATTAAAACACAATAAGACACATAAATGTAATTTTCAGGGAACATCAGCCCCCTTTTTCAACAGACGAGAATAAAACACAGACTGGGCTACGGCCGCATGGCTAAAGCCGTTGGGTGCCATTTTTCCTTTGTATTACAATTATTGTAACAGAAAGTCGAAATATCATGGTTAAAATTTAAGAATCCAGATCAAGACTAGAGAATAAAGATACCAAGGGTGATTTTGTTGTCTTGTTCATTATTTTCATTAATTACAATTTTTATTTGTGTTGCTATAACATATATAATATTTGTAATAAATATAACATAAATAATTGGCTTATGTGTGAATTTGAAAGAAGGTTCAGGAAAAGTGGATAGAAAAAAACACAAAAGGAAACTGACACAATAGAGCTTCTAAAATGAAAAGATGAACACAGTTCACATTTTACATTGCTCCCACTGGACCAAGCTTTCGTTCTATTGGAGATCGTCAGGAGGGAGGGTAAAACTCGCAACACAACTTACTAAAAGAGGAAACTAAAAAGGGAGAAAGGGGAAATTGGTTCCTATCCATGTTTCCTGTATCTTCTTCCATACATATTAGTGCCCAATAAATGCAACCAACCAATGATGAGAATTGGAGGAAGAGAGCAGTTAACTGGCGTCGTGATGGCAACCACAGCCTCCTTCTGTTTCAGGTTAAGTCGCGAGTCCTGGATCTCACTCCATTGCCTGCCAAATATAAAAAATGTGTTAGTGTTATATATTATTTCTGTTGTCAACATCCCTTTTTCTCAAATAATACAAAGCCTAAAGTGATGAATAAGGTATCAGTGGATAGGATGTTTTACTGATTTTTGACATAAAATACTCAGTTTACGTTAAAACACATTGCTTGTTTAAAATTTAAGTTACAAGAAAACTCTAACAATATTTTTTATCAATTACCAAAAATAAACTCTCTTTGCTATTTTGTGTATACACTTAGCTGAGTATTTAATTTCAACAACCCACCAAAAGACTAAATCTTTTGGGGGGTTTTGAATGTGCGAAAGTTTCGCAAGGGTTTACTGGTTGGTGATAATAGTACTGGTTGAACCAAACATCGGGAAAAGGAATGTGTGGTACTCGATGTGAGACTCATAATACCATCTAGGGGTGTGCAAAGTACAATTTTTTGATTCAAGTCAGGGTCAAGTCAAATACTCGGATATGATATATTTCTGAAGAAAAATTTAAGTTTGAAACTTTCATAAAAAATTGTTTTATGTTGAAGAAAACATTGTGTCATGGATATTAGATATTTATATTATTTCAGACACAAAATAGTTTATTGCAAAAATGTAACTATTAAGTCCAATTTGAGCAATTTATTCAATTACTACAAATTTTTGTCACGCACATAAAAGATGGCAATGACAAGGAAAAAGGTAAGGCGTAGTAAAACAAAGGTTGGATGGAGTAGAAACGAGAAAAGTCCAGAACGTAAAATATCTTGGAAGCGTGATTAAGCAGAAATCTGTAAGTAGAGAGGATTTAATTAGAAGAGGACAACAGGAAGAGATGTTCTATGTCACATGGACATTGAATGTAAGAGAGACTTAGAGTGTGGAGACCATGGGAATGAAGTTTGTGAGGAGCGTGTTAGCTGTCACGAGTAGAAACAAGATTAGGAATAAAGTTATCTAGGGAAGCATTGGGGTACAAGGAATACATGAGTTAGTAGAGGAAGCAACACTGAGATGGTATGGCCAAGAAATGAGGATGGAAAGAGGGAAAATGCCAAAGAAAATGTCGGGAATGAAGATAAAATGTCGGGAATGAAGAATGTAGGAAAGAGACCGCAAGCAAGGCTAAGAAAGATATGGACGGTGCAAATAACAGAAAGTGTGCAAGTGAGACGAGAAGAATGGAAGAAATTAAAAGAGGAGGATGAAGACATTTTACACAGGCTGGAAACAGTTCCTGACATAACAGAAAATTAAATAAATTAAAATATATAGGCCTATCTGCAGTTTGGTAGTCAATATTTTTACTTTAAAAAACTTTTCTAGTCACCCAAGGAGTCTGACCAGGGTACACAAGGAGTGTTATTTATCAATCACATTTTCTCATCCTTGATCGTCCCTAAATCCTATATTTCTTCATTAATAAATAACTTGATGGTCAAGCACAGTCATTAGAAAAATATAAAATAAACTGAAAATAAATTAAAATCAAGATATAATAATAATAATAATAATAATAATAATAATAATACTTGGCACGTCTTACTACCCGTTCAGGTTATACGCTTAGGTACTAATTAAACTCATGGGCTAGGAATTGGGAGGGTTGAATATAGAGGAAGTGAACCTACATTTGTGTGGAGGGAGGCTCCAAAACCATTTAAAAAAAACCCACCCCCAGTTCACTCGAGCAAGATTCAAAACTCAATCTCCCCGTCCTTGGCAGTCTAGCTCAACACGAAACTAGTGCGTTATCTAACTACGCCACCGAGGTGGGTCTCAAGATATAAATAAGAATTTATAATTAAATTTACTAGTGATGGCTCAAAGCCACCTTTCATTGAAACTGGAATCATTCCACCTTTAAATCTCAAATACTAGAAAACACGAGAAGGATAAAGCAGTTAACTTTCTCAAATTAAGTGTTAGGTTACTGGCCGAGGTTCTGGTTATTGGCTATGTCCTAAGGCTATGTCTATATAAACCACTTGAAAGTATCATAATAGGTCGAGATTTGGGGTTCGAAGGTAAAATGAGGATTCACGTTCAAGATTCGGATTCGTAAAACAGTGGATTTGACCCATCTCTAATTTAAGTATTGATTTCTAAATTGAAAATCTTGGAGTAACACAGGACTAAAGCACAGCTTTATCCAGTCGCAAATATTTGCGACCAGTGTGATGACATCGCTCCTACCTGCAGAAAGCACCACTTTATATTATTTCGATAATATATCTTTATTCAAATTCAAACTGGAGTAATCCAGTGTTTGTGGACTATGTACTTTCTTCTTCTTTGTGTTTGATAAAGGCAACAATGCTGAAATATTATGATATTTGTGTTAAAATGTGTGTGTGACTACTTCTACTATAGAAGACAGAAGAAAGGAAGAAGATGTCACCTTTGTGCATTGGACTCTTCCCACATTTTTCCTCTTTCCCTAGGTGGGCTTTCTTCATCAATTTTACTCTTTGTAGTTTATTTTTCCATTTTCTTTAATTTCAACAATTTCCTTTATTATATAATTAATTAGCCATTGGGCCACCTCATTTTTAAACCAATAGTATATCTCTGAAAGGAAAACCTATTTTGGTTTTATGAGGTGATTTTATTATGTTTGGAAGAAGGTAAAAGAATGGTGGATAGAAACATATAAAAGGAACAAACACATTATGGCTTTTACACTGAAAAGAAAAACACAGCACCTCTATTCTTACTGCAGTGCTATACAACCGAATGTACAGGTCTGCGGCTTTGCTTGCAGGCCACTTGGGCCAATAGTGTCCCCCTGGGTTGCACTTTTTACCATCAGTAAGCTTTGTGACTTTATGTATTACACTGTAGAGGTGTGCGAAGATTCAAAATGTCTAAGTTGAAGCACAGGTCTTCCTTACTTTGACTTCGACACCCAAAATGACCTTCGCATCTTGGAAACATTTCGAAGAAAGAGAAAAATGTACATATATAGTGAAAATATTTGAAATATCTCACTAAATACTAATTATTTCAACATATAATTATTTTAGAACAGCTACTTAACAGTATTTTAAAAGAAAATATAGTGTAAGCAGAAATATATTCAGTATAAAAGAATATGGTGAGTTTCTCCAAAATTCTCTCTTAAGCTTGATGTATTGGTGAATAATTAAAAAATTATCCTAATAGTATCGTTACATGACAAAAAAAATCTACCTTGGCTTTGAATTTCCCTTCACATTTAAAAGTGACCTTCGCGCACACACACCTCTTAGACTGCTTGTTAGCTACAATATTTTCTCTAGAAAGATGAGCAATAGCAACGGCAATCCCCCCCTCCCCCCAGGAAATAAAGAGGGGAATATGCCAGACCTTTGAGGGGTCCAGGGGATGCTGGGCTCCAGGTATGTGTCTGGGAAGATCACCCTGAAGTCTGCGATCTTGTCGATGGCGTAGTGCCACTCGCAGTAAGGGATCCTGTTTAGTTGGAACTGAACCTCAGCAGAGAAGTCCGTCTCGGGCTTGAGATGGAGTCCGTTGACGGTGGCCGCCGATAGTCTGAGGTAGATCATTGTCTTGCCCTTGTCTTCTATCAGGGCCTCGAACACAACCCCCCGAGGGTTAGTCCCTTCCTCACCGTCTAGCCCCAAGGAGGATCTCTTCTGCGACCTCAACGACAAGGCTACAACACGACACAAGCACCCCCTCCATGAAATGCTCAGATAAGTGTTTCAAGTTACCCGTTAGTGAGTTTTTGTCGACAATAAATAGTAGGGGTCTGCAGCTTGAATTCTTTCTTTCAAGTCAAGTATTTCAAAAAGCTCTTGAGTTTGAAGCGAGTTCAAGTATAGGCTATTAATAATTTTAAAATGTTAAGCGCATATTATATTTGTTTATTTTAATAAGTAAATCTGCTTTTACCATCTAAATTAAATAGCCTATACTTACCATAGCGTTTAAAAATTCATTTATATGTACATCAAAAGGAAGCTCCAAAATGATGAGCCCACAAAGCTTTCGATCTCGAGCTTTAATGAAATGATTGGCTCAAAGTTTGAAATCCTAGTACTCGTTAGAGCTCTAATAGATAATTCTATAAAATAAGAACTATCTGAATGTCTGAATAGGGTGATATTGTCTGCTCACAGAGTACTGTCTGAATGGGGAGGATATTGTCTGCTCTACTCAGAGATCTGATAGGGCGCTAACATCACCTGTATCATCCGAGGGGGTGGTTGCAGCCATAAGCACAGTGGTGCAGTTGTTCAGTATGAGTCTCCCAGCCGAAGTGTCCTCAGAAACGTCCTTGCCCAAGTTCATGAGAGCAAACAATTCCCCAGAGTGGGCGTATTTGGCTGTGCTGGTTGCCATGCCGCTAGGAGCAAGAAGATAGCAGTCTGCTAGACGTAACCTTGCTGTCAGGTTGTACCTGGCAACCTGGAAGAGGGCACAATTTCTCAGACAATCATACTATTGTTAACTAGCTTGGATACCTACACAGGTTGCAATAGGAATGTTTCAAGAGCTATTTTCCAGCACTAAACAGACCACGATGGCTTGTCTCCCCCCCCCCTCTATCTAGACCATGATCACTTGTTTTCAACCCCTTTATACAAAACATGATTGCTTGTCTTCTCACCTTTATCTAGACCGTGATCACTTGTTTTCAACCCCTTTATACAAAACATGATTGCTTGTCTTCTCACCTTTATCTAGACCGTGATCACTTGTTTTCAACCCCTTTATACAAAACATGATTGCTTGTCTTCTCACCTTTATCTAGACCGTGATCACTTGTTTTCAACCCCTTTATACAAAACATGATTGCTTGTCTTCTCACCTTTATCTAGACCGTGATCACTTGTTTTCAACCCCTTTATACAAAACATGATTGCTTGTCTTCTCACCTTTATCTAGACCGTGATCACTTGTTTTCAACCCCTTTATACAAAACATGATTGCTTGTCTTCTCACCTTTATCTAGACCGTGATCACTTGTTTTCAACCCCTTTATACAAAACATGATTGCTTGTCTTCTCACCTTTATCTAGACCGTGATCACTTGTTTTCAACCCCTTTATACAAAACATGATTGCTTGTCTTCTCACCTTTATCCATCTCCTTACTGAGTACAAAGGATAAAGATAATCTAGTTCAATATAAAGGGCAATCATTAAGCCCACTGCTATTTGAATGAAAGAGCTCCAGTCTGCTGGCCATTAGCAACCATCCAATCAATCACAGAGCATAAAAACATGCCAGTAACTAATTTATGAAAGCATAGGAATAATAGCGTCAAATGGTTGTATTAAATCAAACATAGAGAGGATAGAAGGGCAATGCCTACAAACTTACCAGAAAGTTATAGGCCTCAAAGTTCACAATTAAAAACATAACTAAACACATAATTATGCAAATTTCAGGGTACATCGGTCCCTTTCTTCAGCAGAAGAGAGTAAAATACAGACCTTTAGGCATGTTACTTCTATCCTCCTTTAGTAAAGTAAGATTTAGGAAAAACCACCCCCAGTTCACCACACCGAGATTCGAAACTCAATCTCCCCGTCCTCATCAGTCAAGCTCAACATGACTATCGCATTAGCCAACTACGTCACCGAGGCGGGTGATGTACTAAAACTCTCTTAAGTTTGATGTAAATGTATTCACTTATTTCTGTAGTAAAGCGTCATCAAGTCCCCATGTTAGATTGTAATACAAAGAGTAGCATTGTAATTACCTGCTCATATCTAGCCATCTCCTCCACACCCAGTAGCTCATGCATGCGCGCTCTATAGTTGTTCCTCGTCAGCTTCCTTTCAGTGACTGTGCACTGTGTGAGCGTGAACGTGTCAGCTCTCGGACTAGGGTACGCACTCAGGAGATCTCGTTCCCGCTCACTGTCCTTGGCCACCGCCTCAGGTGTCGATACTAGAGGGGTAACAGCGGATGAGAAAGGGATGATGTCTGCATTGGTTGCATCCCAACGCTCGACTGATGAGAGCACAAGACCTTTGCGGATCTCGCGCATTCGGTCTGCATCTGTGACCGGTACAACATCAACACACAAGTGGCGCACCAACACAGGCTCCTCCCCGAGATCAAATACCACAGATTGACGGAAGGTGCCGTAGATGTCAGTGGCAAAGCCCACCTTGACCCGGTGCTCTAACTGAAGTGGAATGTCATGGTCAGCTTGTAGGTCCAATCCAGTCACAGGAGGAAGACTCCACTCCTGGTCATTAGTGGGTGTCCACTCTGAGAACACCTGTCGTGCTGGGTGACTGCTGGACACGTACCTGAAGGGAAACAGCAGACCTACATTACTAACCCCAACTAGGAATATCACGAGAATACACAGAAGGTTTAGAAGACATCACGAGACATCACGGGAGGTTACAAGACATCACGGGAGGTTACAAAACATCACAGGAGGTTACAAGACTTTACAGGAGGTTACAAGACTTCACAGGAGGTTACAAGACTTCACGGGAGGTTACAAGACATCACGGGAGGGTTACAAGACATCACGGGAGGGTTACAAGACTTCACGGGAGGTGTTACAAGACATCACGGGAGGGTTACAAGACTTCACGGGAGGTTACAAGACATCACGGGAGGTTACAAGACATCACGGGAGGTTACAAGACTTCACGGGAGGTTACAAGACTTCACGGGAGGTTACTAGACTCACGGGAGGGTTACAAGACATCACGGGAGGTTACAAAACATCACGGGAGGTTACAAAACATCACAGGAGGTTACAAGACATCACAGGAAGTTACAAGACACATGGGAGGTTACAAGACTTCACAGGAGGTTACAAGACTTCACAGGAGGTTACTAGACATCACGGGAGGGTTACAAGACATCACTGGAGGTTACAAGACTTCACAGGAGGTTACTAGACATCACGGGAGGGTTACAAGACATCACGGGAGGCTACAAGACTTCACAGGAGGTTACTAGACATCACAGGAGGGTTACAAGACATCACAGGAGGTTACAAAACATCACAGGAGGTTACAAAACATCACAGGAGGTTACAAAACATCACAGGAGGTTACAAAACATCACAGGAGGTTACAAAACATCACAGGAGGTTACAAAACATCACAGGAGGTTACAAGACATCACGGGTAGTTACAAGACACATGGGAGGTTACAAGATATCACATGAGTTTACAAGACATCGCGGGAGGTTACAAGACATGTCAGCCCTAGTGTCCGCATCAGTACAGTTCTAGTTCCAAACAACATTACAATCTCCACCCCAAAACCCTAGCAAGATATGAAACAGCCGTCGGTCGCAGAGCGTACTGACAATCAAGTTCTAGACTGACCGCCGACCAGATATGTTGATGCATTGTAGTTTCTCACCTGAGTGTGAAATGGTTGCGGTGAGCATCTTGCAGCAAGGCCACCACTCTGAGCGCCAAGTTGGTCTTGAGGACAAAGACCCAGTCCTTGTGGCTGACCTTGGAGGAGACTGTGGTCACCAAGTCATCACTGCACGTCTCGTCAACACAAGACAGTTTTTCCCTCATCACTTTCTCGGGGCTGGGTGCCTGCACCCACCTGTGACAGGCAACACAGTCAATGGTAACTAGCCAGACTAGCTGACAATATCGGCTTCCAAGTCAACAATGAACCAGTTACAAAATAGATATAAACTTTAAAACTATATCCCAGAACATTAATTAACCACGTGATTAAATGAGGGTTCACATTATTTACAAAAATAACTTATTACCATTTCATTTTCTGTAGCAACCAAAGAGTTCGAAGCTCTGACATGCACCATGTTTTGTTTGATGATGAAGCTTTATGGCTTCATCAAATTATAAAATCTGGAAAAGTATAAAAATAAACAACCAGAGAAAATTAAATTTAGAAAGCCCATATAGGGATAATATGTGGGTATAATCCGATAAACAATGGTGACATCTTCAGGGTGGCTACAAAACTTATTTTATAAAACTCCCAAACTTTTCCAGACAACATTTTCCAACATAATAAACCCTTTTCCAGTTTTTATTGGAGAGTGACAATTGCATCCCTGAGTAACTAAATTAATTTGTTACAAAAGCCATAAATAGTTTTTCTCTAATAATGATTACACAATGTTACTCCATTTAAAAAAACTTTATATGTGCTTGATGTATAGCTTTCAAAACATGCTTTTTACCGGCAATGAACTGAAAGAACTCTGCACACAATAGTTTTAAATTAGAATGCAACGGAAATGAATTGAGTCCTTGTGTTTAGCAATCCATTACTTGTAGGCATCCTCCTCAACCCATTTCTTACTAAAAAATAGTTTCTCACTATACTTT
This sequence comes from Timema californicum, assembly GCA_902141385.1. NCBI lineage: Eukaryota > Metazoa > Arthropoda > Insecta > Phasmatodea > Timematidae > Timema > Timema californicum. The sequence continues at coordinate 140,693 of CABFOW010000785.1, read as the reverse complement.
TCTTGCATGGAGGAGTTTTGGGGTCATCAACTACGAATTCATCTTCCGCAAGCACATCTGCCCTCATTATGATAGCAAACTAATACAATTATAGCTCAAATACATAAAATATAAACAAAGTAATAACGTTTCTTATTTAAACTTGTACTAGATTCACAACTGTTTATACATCATGCTTGCCATGTTTGCAAAGGAAATTTTCCACGGCAAGCAAAACACGCCCCTTCTCCATCATAAATTTCACTTTAATGTAAAGATAAAATAAAAAAGCTTTCGGCCATAATTAATGTTTTATCATCCAACTACCGACCCTAAGAAGAAAGGTAAGTTTATTATCGGCCAAGCTGGTCAAATATCGGCCATTTGGCATCTCTAGGTAGGGATGAGGAAGGACGCATTTCAGAGGTAATCTACCCATATATATTTGTAGGGAGAGTGGTAAGCCATTTAGGGCAGACCAATCTTAGTAAACCCAACCAGGATTGTAGCCCAGGTCTCCCTGTCATCAGCAGGTCAATTAGTGTTAGACAAGAGCGACAGCTTAGACCAGTCGACTACTGGAGTGGGCGCTAGAAGCTACTAAACATGAACATTTTTATAAGTTATTTTTAAAGTACTAAATATTTCAGGTATTATAATTCTATACAACCATCTCATGTGAGTTGAATGCAATTTCTTGACACTGCATTTTGTTAACATGCAAGAAACAAATCTATCACTAGAGTCATGCAAAATTTGTATTTGCGATAAAACAAATTTTTACAGGAATTTTAGTGTTTTCACACAAATAACACGAATTTAAGCTTTTTTTTTCTAGATAAACACAATTTCTTTTTAATTTGGAAAATATCACATCATGCAATATAATTTCAACGCAGTAACACTGGTGATAGCACTAGACCAGGGTTGCCGTTTAAATGAATAGTATCCATTTTTACTTATTTAATAGATATAAAATGGATGACAGGAAAAATTAGTGTTTTCAGTATATTTAAGCATTCTTTATCTGAGGCTAGCATTAAAAATCACGATTTTTACTTTTACACGTTACAATACCTAAATTTCAATTGATCAATTCTTTGTTTTCAGCCTTTAAAAGATGTCACGCTATGTCCAAACAAGGACATTAATATATATGGACCTTGCTACAGGCGGTCATGTTTGGCAAAATGATATCTTCTTAATTTTTATTCCATTAGCTTTATTTGATAGGAGTTTAGTCCTCTACAACGACATGTTTTGCTGTTATTATTGTTTGGTCTAAACCTAAGTTGATAATCAATTATTTTTATATTGCTTTTTGTAAGACTCGAAGGTAATGATATTGATTTATCAGGTTTGATATTACTAAGCGTGAAATGTTTGGTGCATATTTATATTTGATATTTCTCTGAATACAATATGAACAAATAAAGTAGAAAGTTTTATCCTAGTTTTTTTTTAAATAATACTAATTCGATTTGTATTTACATAAATAATAATATTGTTTTCAGTTTGTAATATCACTTTTTAAGAAAAAAATAACACCACTTTTCCCCTAAAAATAACCTCACCTTTTGCATGTCTCTTATCTTTAACTTGTTTTAATGTTTGGACGAAAAATTAATGGTTTTTAATAAGAAAAGCGTTTTACAAATTGATTTGAGTTCAATTCAAATTTGAATAAAAGCACGAGGTTGTTTTTAAAGTTCAACTAAAACAGAATAGAACAGTATTTGTTCCTGAAATATTTAGAGAGTTGAATTTTTTTTATAGATCCAAGCATAACCATAAAGATTCCTAGTAAGTTAATTAAATTTTTCAAGTTTTGTAAAAATCTTCGAGTCTAGTTTGTATTCAAACTTGAATTTTCAAACCCACACACTCTTAAGCTTTTATAGACAAGTACGGTATTTAAATTCCCTGATTTTTCCATATATTTAGTTAAACTCCCTATTTTACCCAAGATCAAAAAATTCCCTAACTTTTCCATGTTTCCCTTGCTTGCACACCATGCTATTTTTCCTTTCATCAGATGGACAAGACCAAGGGCAAACGCAAACCTGCTACATATTGAACGTTTACTGTTTTGTCCTTCTTTGTGGCTGAAATATTAAAAATTGTATGTATAAATTTGTTCGTGACTGTGAAAGACACAAGTTAACATTTCTGTGCAGCAAATCCTATCCATGTTATTAACGCATTATAAAAGACTAGTGATGTTTTAACTGTGGAATGTTCTCTGGAATGATGTCTTATTCAACTTTCTAGTAAAAGGTTTATTCGTCAAAGGCTATGAGCAAAACATATATTTTACTCTTTCACAGCGCAATGAGAACTTTAAAACAACACCTCTCCCAGCTCTCTATTTGCTGCACCAGATCACTCAAGTAAAAATTGGGTTTTTATTTTTATCAAAAGATAAATATTTCATTTATCTATGTACAATCATACACAAATCAGGGTTTCCAAAGCGATGTAAACAAAGAATGAATGTACAGATGAGTCAATGTTCACACAGAAGGAAAATATGGAAAATCATGTTTTCATTGATAGCTATTATTTATGCCAACGTTATAAGACCTCTTACCTTGAAAATGAGTGGTCGTTTGTCATAACCATTTTATTTTAGTTTCAATTACTATAAATGGGCTTATTAGTCTAATTACTACTACTTTCTGAGGAAGATACGAAATATCGAAGTGTGTGTAAATATTTGTTAGTGTTTTCACTTTATTTTGCGCTCTACCATTTTCCTAAAATTCTATCATTTTATTTATTGCAAATTAGATTTATATATTATATTATGACATGGGGAGTTAAACACTCGAAGCATAAGGTAATATAGTCACCTTTCCAACAATTGCTCGGTATAAGACTTCCCAAACAGTTCCTTCTCGCAGGCCCGTTGCATCTTCATGCGGCGGTACTCAAAACGCTCTCTCCACTCGGCCAGTTCCTCCGCCCCATGTGCCTCCACGCACTGGGCCCCGTAGCGGCAGGAGTCAGCCCAGCTCTCGCACAACGTGTAGTGGTCAGCGGTGAGGCCTCTGGGGGGAGGGCGCCACTTCCAGTCCCGGCCCTCGTCCGACATAATGACTGTTTGGTGCGCCTGTGACTGACAATGGGCACGCAGCTCAGCACGTTCACTGAACGTGAGACAGCAATAGGAGCAGACCGGGAGACTACCGTCACCAGAGATCTCAAGGTCGTCTTCTACCACCAAGGAGGGGTTGTCCTCGGAGTTCCTCAACATCGGGACTGTAATAACATTAGGGTGTTCCTTTAGAGACATGGCCCCCCTGGGGTTTCAAGAGACATTTACAGTCGGTGAATAAGTTCAAATACCTTAGGAAAAAACATTGTGATTATTTTATTATATCAATATTGTGTCCTTAGGGTTGGGATTCTGGAATCCTAAAGGGAATACTAAATTCGAAGACCAGAGATGGATGATATAGTTAAGATTTTGGTGACATATTTGGACATTAAAAAATGTATGTACCCCGGTATAGTTTAAAATTGTTGTGAAATACATTAATGTTTAGTTTCTTCTTCCTATAACGTGATTAAATTCTCACGCATGCACATAGCCATGACTTAACAAAAGACACGCAGTAGAGGGGGTGGAAGGCCGACACAAAAATCAAATATTGAATTTGAGAGTTTAGATTAGTATGCTCAACTGTGTTAAAAGAGATTTTTGGTGTGTATTAATTAACTTTAAGAAAAAAACACTATTTTGATTAATGTAAATTAAAGTTGTGTACAGGTATTTTTTTAGCAAATCCGTAAGAAGTCTCCAACTTTTTCTTGATCAAGCAAATTCCCTGACATTTCGCTATTTTACAGGTTACCGGAAACCTTGTTGAGATTTGTTGACATGTCTACTTGATGAGACAATAGAAGAATAATTCAGAGTCCAGCATCAGCGTAGTCCCTGGTGCTAGTAAGCCATTAGTTTGTTTAAGCATTTATCCTGTATCGACCAATGTTTATCATTGTGTTCTAAAAATTCGCAAGGTACACATTTTCAACTAGGATCGAATTATATGAAATGTATTCCTGAAGCTAAACTAGCATTAGAATATTTACAAAAAAAAATTAGTAATGTTGAGGGGGGAAAAGACAACATTTGTGGCATAATTCTATGTCTTCAAGTATTGAATATTTGTCATATTTTAAATAAGATTAACATATTTTGTTCTATGTTGATAACTTAGGTTACTATCACAGCATGTATTTATTCTATTTATTGGAGGTAAATTCTGAGCTGACTGATTATATCGGCAAATGAGAATTTTTATGAGCAAAAAGACCTACCAATTTTTGAGAGGTATTTTCATATACCATTTAGGGTTCTTTAACAAGTCACAATCAACATGAAACTGAAAAATCTACTTCCCCTCTGAAGAAAGTTGTGCTACGGATTTTTATTGCTGAAGGAAAATCTGTGGACACAGGTTGGGTTTGAACCCACAAACATCAGGTCCTGAGACAAGCACTTTACCCCAAGACCAACAAGGTCGGCCATAACAAGTAGGATAATTATCTTAGATTTTTGTAATGTTAACATTAATATTTAATGTACACTCCATTTATCCTGAAGGGTACGTAGTGTTTTAACTTTGATGAATTTGCACAAAGATCTTTTTCCGTCTTACTACTGTGGCTGTTCAGATTATAAGCTTATGTGTTAATTACGCACATGAGTTAGGGACGGGGAAGGTTGAATTTTATAGTGTACCCACATTTTCATGGAGGGTGGAAAACTATTTATGAAAAAACTCAATAGACCCAACCAAGATTCGACCATCAATCTCTTTGTCATCAGCAGTTTAGTCTAACTATGATTTTATCTTCTAGGGTGTACCATAGTGGTATAATGCAAGGTAAGGTTTATATCTTACACGTTAGACGAAGGATGCATTACAACAAAAATTACTTAGTAATTGTCAAGTCTGGAATTTTACTTTCTAAATGAAGTTGATGAATATTAGAAGCAAAGTTGAAGTTTTCTAATCTTTTCATACTCCTACCGTGTTCTATCTGAGAGTGGAAGTTAGGGATCCTAGGGTCGGATTCTGGATCCATTCTGTTCATGATCTCTACTGGTAGCTTCGGTGCGACCCTGCAGGGGGCAGGCTCCCCATTGTGCATATCTCGTATCAGTTCCACAGGATGTTTCCGAGGTCTCGTTGACTGCTCGTTAATTATCCCCCCAGTCCAGTGTTCTAATCTCGGAGTCACCCCCATGTACTCATGGGGCTTCTGTTCTGTGTTGACGGGTTCATGACCATTAGCCATCTGCAAGACAATCCGCAAGCGTTCCAGCATCTTGACAGCCTCTGGTTGATTGGACGGGCCACCGCCTGCAACAGGTTTATAAGGAACGTGTTTCAACACACTAGACAGGACTACACGAGTCTCCTGGGAGGCTACAATAATAAATCACAACAAGGCTCAGTTTTGAACTTGTTTAATCTCAAAGCTTTGATTTGCTTATGAATTTAGCAGAGTTCCGCAACCATCGCCTCCTTGATTTATTTTTTGTCTGTACATCTTAAATATTTTCCTTAAATTCAAATAAGTCCTTAAATATTTATAGGCTAGAATTCAGCTTTAGATTTGTAAGTAGGCCCTAAAAGGAAGATTCTGATTCAACACAGTCTTTGAGGTTCCCCAGTATTCTATCTGAGCAATGAGTATTTAATCCCCCAATCTCATTCCCACACACCGAGTTAACACTAATAATTATTCAGAACAAAGTGGTATGTTGCACAACATGAAGCATACAATTTACTGTTAGTAAGGGATACTACATTTTACTGTTTGATAGACTGGGCATGTGATTTTACAACAGTTACCTATGACATGCTACGATTGTAACTTGCGCAAGGCCTCTTGACAGATGATTGTAGCTTGTGCCAGGCCACTGACGGATGATTGTAACTTGTGCCAGGCCTCTGACGAATGATTGTAACTTGCGCCAAACCCACAGTCCACTATACCTGTGATGAGCCATTCCCTGGCGGCGGCCTCTGCTTCTGCAAACCTCCTCATCGAAAACAGGGCGTGTACCAGACGGCGGCGGGCCCTACCCCCGTGGTTTCCGACCCCATGTAACTTGATTATGCGCCGGCAGTCCGAGACGACCACGTCGTGATGCCCCAGCTCCGAGCAGCATTCCGACCGTCCCAGGAGCAAGGTGATTAGCTTCTCTTGAGACACGTCGTTGCCTAAAGCTGGCCCGAGAAGTTGGTCGAACAATTCCGCGGCTCTCGACCAATCTCGGCGGCGCAACAGCTCCAAGGCTTGGTTCTCTACGTGATTCATTCTTACAGCTTAGCGAATGCCATATGCTCGAAGATCCTTCTTTCAAATATGTAGTTTCTTTATTTATTTTATTCATCCTTTAAACAAATGTTACAAGTAAATATAAACAAACCAGTTACTGTCAAACATTTACAAGCAGAACTTTGGTAGTAAGTTTAAACATTATGTTTCACTAAATATGTACTCTAAGTGTATTCATTTGTATACTAAGTTCTCACCCTGATGATATTTCTGTGAAATTTGACTTGAACTTTCCTCTGACATTCAGCTATTAGCGCCATTTTGATACGTTGAGTTTAAACATTAAACAGAGCGTACATAAATTTTGCAGCCTATTCTCATTTTAAATACGTAAATGTATATTTTCCTTTTATATATTGTAAGCTAATATCATTGTAAAACTTGTAACGTGAAGAAACAATAATAAACGTCATATACAATAAGACATCATTCGTTTTTTAATAGCTCCAGATATAATCAACATTATCAAATAGAAAATTTTATGACTATTTTGTACAGTACACATAGAGTATCTCGGTGTACACTATGAAATTTCACATTAATCGATTCTTATGATGACATCGATCTATCGATATCTATCGGGTCAGATATTTGTGTTCTATTAAGATTTTGTTCATGATCCAAAAAGATAAGTTAATATTTACGACACGTTCATATTATTTATTACAATAATAAAATCAGAATTCAATAAAAATCAAATTTGATTTAATAGTACAAACTCCATTCATGTTAATTAATGGTATGTTTCAAAGCTTATAGACTAATGATCATTGTTTTCGGGTGGAACCTTANTTGGAACCTTAAGGTTTTTTTTTTTTTTTTTAAATAGCTTATCTAGTTGAAAGAACAAAGACCAATAATTTATTTGAATAAAAAAAATTGTTTAAGTAAAACTTTAATCGCTACGTTTCATCATAAACCGTTGCATTCTTCTTACCTTGAATAGTACACTGTACGCTATGAACGAATGTATACCTTGAAACATAGACGTTTTACCTTGACTGATTATACTATGATTCTATCTCATGATCAATTCCATTGTTGAATGATGCAAGATTGTATTAAAACCTTAAAGGGTAAAAGAAGGGTACTATATTCATAGTCCGTTGATAACATTGATAACATAACTGGATGGACATACACACATACACAGCTAATGAACAAAGCGTGACGATCAAGTGTATCGTTTGCTACACTGTGGGTGGACTGATTTAACGGGTTTTTTTTTCAAAGTTCTTATGCGAATACATGTATCTGATGAATAAAAGTGTTATTGTTAAAATAGTCAAGTATTATACCACACTTGCCTGAAGAAATATTTGCATCACAGGATATACAATTCAGTTTTACAGGTAATGTACAAATTCGAATAAAATCTTTAACATATTTAAATAGGTAGCTATCATCAAAGTTGTTTAGAGTTTTCCAAGACTACACTTATATTTAAAGTTGGTTATTAGTTTGTATATTGGTTTCATAAACCATATTNAAAAGTTATCAAATAATATAAAAATATGTTAAAATACATCAACACATATTATATTGAAAGTTCAATAAATATAATGAATAAGGTATCTTAAAATTTGATTACATTTGTTTGAATGATAAACTTTGTAGTAGTTGCCAAACATTAAAACCACCACTTAGGTTATAGAATTATAGAAAGTATTATTATATTACCCTTAAAAAAAATGTTGGCTCATTTCTTGTATATTGCTTTCAGAAACCATATTTTGTTGAAAATTCGATAATTATAATTAAAAAATCTAGCTAAAAACTATATTATTTTTGTTTGAATGACATACTTTGTGTGGAAGTTTTACGATCAAATTATAATTTAAGTTTGTCACCTCTCAAAGAATAAAACACCCAAAAAAGAAAAATACATTGTCAATACATTGTGAGTGTGACTTTAAGTTTTGTCAAAATAAAAGTGTTAATAATAAGCTTTTAGAAAGTAAGGAATCTACTAAACCCTGATTTTAGTAATAATCCCAATATTTAAGGCTTTATTTCGTACCAGAATACTATCATATATAATATTTTGGTATGATAAATGTCCATTTAGAACAGAAATAGAAATTTTATTATGGAAGGTCTTTTATCCTACCAAAATACAACTATAGGGTAGGATTCTGGTACGAGATAAAGCCTTAAAAGCGAGATTTTCAAAAATCATCGTATATATTACCCTACATGAACTTATTTAAATAAAAAAATAACCACTTTCAAACGTGTTTATTCTTCAAAACCTTTACTAACATATTTATTTCATTTAACTAATCACACATCAGGCTTAACATAAAATCGTGTATTGATTTAACAAAATTGATCAATTTTGGGTTGACTACAATTGATAAAAAATAAAATTTCATAAAATAAATATAATTAGTGTTTTAGAGCTACTTTGTTGTAAGCCTTTGTCAAAATTATTTTTCAACATGTTTTCCAAAACATAGTTAAAAAAACAAAGCAAAAATTTTGATCGCAAAAAGATGTATATTGAAAGTTAAAAACATAATTTAGGTAACGTAAAGTAAATTGTAGGATTCCGTTTAGTTTAATCATTATAAAAAGTTTCAATTTCTGATATTTAAAGTAGGTGATGGTTGCATGATCTGACAGTCTGCTGTCGTGTTGGACTTGATTTCCGGTGACTGTATAAAGATGACAGATACAAAGTTTTCTTCCACCATTTTAAAAAGATAATTGAAAGTATTGAAAAGCTGTTCTATCTGCTACTAGCTTAAAGCCCGTATCACACGACACTAGCTAGTACTTGAAATCCAGTGTGCTAGCTAGCACGTCATCATCTAGCGTCGTGTGAATCAGAAAAAGTATACTGGTTCTGCCACTTGGTACTGGCTACCATACTAGTTGTGAGGATAGAACATGCGCTATTTTCGTACTAGTTCCGACACTAGTTTGTGTAATTCGACCAATCAATGCCCGCTCAGACTATGTGTAGAGTAAATAATAGAAATGGCGCCGACATGGTCTTCGGATGTGATTTTGTTGTTGGCGGAAAATTATTCTAAACATCCTTGTTTATATAATACCAAATTGCCACAATATGACAATATATTTAATATATATAAATTCTATTTAAAACATGTCATCTAAAAATGACAAACTGTGTTCCAGACCCAATTTTAATCTAAATAAACTTGATAGCATGCCAACCTTGGATTTTTTTTCTAGAATATAAAGTGTGTGTAGGCTTAAAAAAGAACATTTGTGAATCAAGGATACTGTACTTGGACACCCATGGGCTTAGGGGCTTCTGACCACATCGTAAATAAATGAATACAAATTTAGGGAGATACTAAACGTTTGTGTCACCCCGAATGTATACTACCTAACCTCCGAATGTATCATATTTAGCATCCTGCGACCATTATTTCGTTTTTCCCAACAAGTCCCGTGTCCATATTCTTTTTCTTAGGCTCCCTCTCATATTTTTCAATATCTTTATTAGCAATTAATGCAGCTGTTGCACCCGAAATTAATCTCTGAAGTTCCATAAATATTTGCACTAGAACCTAGTAGCAAACTAGCAGCGTGTGAATACTCTAGTCCTGTTTCTATTATACTAGCTAGTATACAGATATCTAGTCGCTAGCCTAGCACACTTGATTTCTAGTACGAGCTAGTGTCATGTGATATGGGCTTAAAAGTATGCTAGCTAGCGCCTAGATATCTGTATACTAACTAGTATAATAGAAACAGGACTAGAGTAATCACACGCTGCTAGTTTGGTACTAGGTTCTAGTGCAAACATTTATGAAACGTCAGATATTAATTTTGGCCGCACCAGCTGCATTAATTATTAATTATGATATTGAAAATTATGAGAGGGAGCGTAGCAAAAGAATATGGACACTGGGCTGGTTTGGAAAGATGAAATAATGGTCACGGGATGCTAAAAATTATGCATTCGGGATGGCATTAACGTTTAGTATTTCCCCAAATTTGTATGTAGCTAGTCCGGGCTGGTAGTAATACACAGTGAAAAAATACTTAAAAACTATTATTTGAACACTTTTAAGTTATCAAAGGGTCGCGATGGCTTCAGAGAGAAAAGTTGGGGTTGTAAACTATAAAATGTTGGAAACCGCTATAGTAAAGTGAGTTACATTTTTTAATCTAATTTACACAATTTGAACAATATCTTCAAATCTAAATAAATATATTTAAGCTCAATTGGACATTTAGCTCAGATGCAGGTAAACTGAAACCAATAATAATTCAAGTTGCACTGAAAATCCCCTGTAGCTTTAAAAATCCAGTATGAACAAATAAATATGGCTGTCGCCAGGGGGGAAAGAGGGGCTAAAACCACCCCCAGAATTGTATGAACAAAATGGCTTTATTTATGGTCCCAACATTATTAAAATTAAGATACAAGTACAAATTAGGGGGTTGTGTTAGCATAAAAAGCACTTGAGAGAGCTTCTAGAGGTGTTTAATATAATATTTATAATTTCTGCTAGCTTTCAGCAGTAAGCGGGTAATGTTGCTACATAAACACTTTAGATATCTTCTAGAATTGTTTATCGATTAGAATTATTTTATAGCTTCCGGCAATTGGGGTATGTATCACCAACCCCCACCCCGAAATTATTGGCTGGCTATGGCCTTACAAACAAATAAATTTTAAAATACAGTTACCTAAAAGCTCAGTTAGAGGCTTGATTATCACCCCAAATTTAAAAAAATTGGGAACCTCCTCATGCCTTCCCC
>CABFOW010000785.1:61803-129157 GCA_902141385.1 Timema californicum | reverse complement strand
TTTTTTTACATACTTGCAGCTTACTCAGTTCTTATTTACTGTGCAAGTCTCTAAACTTTCCTTAAGAATGGGGACAAGGTATGCTTATGTTTTATCATAGCAACAGATTCCCTTATACAATCCTTTTCAGCCCGGCGTGTCTATATTATACCATCTTAACAACTGATGTCTCCACAGGGTCGCCTGAAGCAAGTCAGAAAATTTACTTTTTCCTTTTGATGGGGGAGATTTTAATGTTTGGCAAATTTTATATGTATTTATAGCACTCTGGGCATGTTGGCTATATATAAGCTTATATATAAAAAAAACTGGCTTACAGATGCAAATAGTAATATTGTGTTTTGTTTAGCAGGATTTATAGTGTTAAGCTCGGTCCCGGCAAAGATTTATCTGAGTACCAAACCCTTCCTTCACCTCTGACAAGACATCTTGTGAATGTGGGGAATGCCAGGCCTCCACCGTGGTTCGGATTCCACGTTAAACTGTAGGTCCTCCATTTCATATCACAATCACCCTACCATTATACATTAGCGTAAGTGCGTATAACCCGAACGGGTAGTAAAACGCGGTGCTAATAATAATAATAATAATAATAATAATAATAATAATAATAATAATAATAATAATAATAATAAATAATTAATGTTATGGCTTTAGATATAAGATAAAGAATGTTTGTGATGCTTTAATGGAAATTTTTTAAATCTAATCCGGAAGATGCTGCTCTGATCGCTTGATGAAATTTGAATTCTTGATTTCTCTGGTTGTATGGTATGATATTTTGCATCAAGTAAACATTGCGAGTAAGGCGATGCGAAGTCTAGCAATGGATATTGTTATTACTACGTCTTTAATTATGAATTGTGTGGAATATGTATCTTCATATAGACATGTTGGCTATGAAAATGCTATTATTATTGCGAAAGAACTCACATAACAATTTGGAGCTGATCCTTCCTATGTAAATTCAACAAGAGAGTGAACAAAGAAAAAACTGTTTGAATATGAAGGTCACGAGTAGTCAGAAAATGCTAGCCCATAATATGAATTTATAAATGTAATTTTGTCTATGTCATAATAATTGATACTGCACTCGTATCACTGAAGCAATGGTTCAAGCACCTTGAGGACCACAAACATATTTGGGGATTTTTGTTTGACTTGTGCCAACCAACATGTGATAATGCTAATAGTGCCCTTGAAGCTGACAAAAGTTCTATTGGATCAGTGCATGAACCTGCAAAACACACTCACGGGTGGAAGTAATAGCTTGTAACTCTGGAGAGAATTAAAATATTTCAGGCCTATCATACAAAACATATGTCACTATATCGAAGAAAAAAAAAGTTTTGGAATACATAGCGGAAACAAATACGATCAGTAGTACTTGCCCCAACATCTGGGTGTTCCCTCGTATATTGCTGACCATGCCAGTGATGGTTGCTAGTGGTGAACACAGTTTTTTAAGGTTAAAACTGATCAAGACTTATGTTCGAGCTACCATTGATAGCGATCTACTATGACTGATGAAAGGCTGTCGTCATTAGCAATATTATCCACAGAAAATGACAGCCCGCCAGCTGGACATTTATTTAACTGTGACAAAATTCACCCAGGTGAAACCATGTAATTTTTGTAAAAAAAAGTGCAAGCCAGAGGAAGAGAACCTGCCAGGAGTTACATACCATTCGTGAGTTTGATTATTTAACAAGATTGCATTTTATTTTTTGTTGGTGACCAACGGCCATTCCATTCTATAAAATATTATTATTGAATTGTGCTTGTATGAATGCCAAAATTTGTGTTTAGATATATTACTTTTGCTTGAACTGCATATTTTCCCACTATCTAAAAATGGATAGGTACACAAAGGGAAAAATATAAAAATTAGAGAGGAAGGGGTTCCGCATTATGTCTCTCGTCTCGGGCGCCTATTGCTTTAAGGCTGAGCCTGCGGCAGTCTCCACACTGTGGTGGTTAGGTCGGGCTCAGAGCCTAGAGGCATTGGCCCCATGACACATGTGCAGGATATAGTGCTACAATCGCATAGCTTCCAACAGCTTATATAAATATTAATCCTGGCACCTTGTCTTACATTAGCTGTGTGTCAAATGAAATAATTTATTAGAAATCCCACGAATAAGTTCTTGAGCATTTAGCGCAGGTGAGTTTTCATAGCTGGCCACTTTCCGAGCAGGGTAGATTTAGAACCCGCCTGATCAAACTTCAATGTGGAACATTGTGATGAGTGTTGGAGGTGACGCACCTTGACGAGACCTGAACAACACATCCGCCACTATTACCTCTCTATAGTGACCTGTCCAGTGATGTATGGATCATCCTTGACCAGTCTCACCTGTCCATCGATGTAGTGATCATCACCGACCACAAACACCTGTCTAATGACTCATCCAGTGGTGTAGTGATCACAATCGACCACTCTCAACTCTAGTGACCTGTCCAGTGATATAGTGATTGTATTTACAGTGTTATCCTGTTTCTATCAATGAGGAGCTTATCAGGTTTCAACAAGAGTATCAGGTTCAATTTCATTTTAAATAGAACTTGTTTAGCCTGGAACATTGACCTTCAAGAGCAATATGGTTTGAAACTTTACACTTGATATCAGACAGACTTGACTATGAATAACAAACATTCTCAGTTCATTTATGGTCATAGTACCAAGGAAGTTTTTAGTAGACTCTTGACAAGTGTTAGTTTGGGCTATAATAAAGGTTAATGATTAGCTAATGAAAAAAACACATATTTATTATATAAAATGCAAATTTTTTATTTAGTTAAATCACTTTTAGAATGTAAAAACATATGGCATCTTCTCTCACATAACAATACAAATTCTGGTTCTTCACATTTTCTCCCTGAACGTTCCACACATTCACATTCAATAGTAATACACTTTCAACTAAGTTATGATAAATAACTTGATGAAGTCTGGAATGTCGAGTTGACCGGCTCAGGTATTTCATGAAGGTTAAAGTATTATCACAGGGAACATATTTTGACCACACTATAAACTAAATGCAACATATTATGTCACCCAGCTTTCACTGCAGGTCACGAAGAAAAATAATTGGTCAATTTAACTTTATTGAGACTGTACCTCCATGAAATATGATGCAATGTTTTATTTAATGAAGTGTTTAAAAGACTTAAGTCTAGTCAACTCGCTTCACAAAATCAACAAATACTTGTAAAAGTACATATCTACCAAATATGGCTTATAACATACATAGTCAGTTGTAGGTAACACACACTATACACAGTTTAAGGCTGTTGTGCCCAGTAAGGGGAGTTTGACAAAGATTTTAACTACATTTGAGGTATTTAATGTGCGCGCACACAAAAATTTCTATGAGCAAGATCGAAAGGGCTTACTAATCTTGCCGGGAAAGGAATTTTCACGTAACTTCCAGGGTTCTTTTACATACCACAATCGAAATGGAACCGACAGCTTGATTTCCGCTCTGAAGGAAGTTTTGCTACGGATTTTTATGGTTCAAGAAAAATCCGTCGACAATGGTTGGGTTTGAACCCACAACCATCGGGTCTTGAGGCGAGCACTTTACCTTAAGACCAGTGAAGTCGACAACACAGTTATACATGGTTTTGTCATGATATATTCTTTTACCCGCACTTGAATACTCATTAACTGACCTTACTGTGAGGTGTGGGACCACTCTTAGAAAATAAATGAAAGTATGTCACTAGATAGTTAAAAAAAAGGACATATACATACATAAATAGGAGCACAATTTTATTATAAAAATAAATGTTGAAAACTAATAAATTGTTATGGATCATTATAAAAAAAACTAGGATTTCTCCATAGATCTCATATTTAGATCAATTAGATGTTTATTTCCAGGCACTTAAAGGATTGCCATTCTAGTGGCCCCCTAGCTCTGCGATAATGTCCCAAAGATGGACAAGAGAAAACTTTGAAACATACTACAGCTGGACACAATTTAATCTGCCGGCAGATCTTCTATATTCTATGTTCGTTAGTCAAGTAGTTTGAGAATCACATTCTATTAGAGTTATATATATTTAGAATAAGGTACAGGAAAGGTGGATAGAAAACATATGAAAGGAACAAACACAATATGGCTTTTACACTGAAAAGAACAGTTTGCCCTTTACATTGCTACCACTGGACAAAGAGGTAATGGCTGCCTCTTGAGGAAAATTGATCGTTAACGCCCAATCAGACCAAGGTTTCATTTTATTGGAACTCATCAGGAGGGAGAGTGAACGCACAACGCAACTTCCTAAAAAACGACACCAAAAATCACAATAGGTAGAACAAAGATATTGGTAAAGAATGATAGGACACTTAGCTAGGAACACGTAACAAAAAGGACAAACATAGGAAATAGATCTTGGATGCAAATATATATAATATAAATCTTTAAGAAAAACATTATTTTGCTTTTTGAGGTATTTTACTATACATATTTGTATGAAAGTACAGGCAAGATGGATGGAAAACATAAGAACGAACAAAGACAATATGTTGTCCAGTGGCAGCAATGTAAATAATAAAATGTGTTCCTTTTCATTGTAAAGGCCATTTTGTGTTTGTTCCCTTTTATTTGTTTTTCATCCACCTTTCCTGTACCTTCTTCCAAATATGTGTAGTAAAATACCCCAAAAAGCTAAAGAGAGGTTTTCCTTAAAGAGATATATTCTAAAAGAGTTTTTAGAAAATAGTTTGAGAATCACATTCTCACAGAATTTTGGGCCATTGAGCCATCACATTTTTAAACATTCTAACAGAATTGTTAGTCAAGTGGTTTGGTTTTTTTTAAAGAGAATTTCCTCTAATAAGCCTAATTTTGCAGTTATTTCAAAGAATATTGTATTTTATCAAATATAATTGGTTAGCCCTGTACATTTTGTTTAAAACGGGCATAGTTGTAGTTGTAAAATTTTATTATTTTACTAGTAAAAATATTATAAATTCTAAAGAAATAACTTAAAGTCCTTTCTTTTAAAATGTTTCCCTTTTCCCACAGCTAGGGGTCAGTCGTTCATAGATTTACTCATCACTTAAATTATTTCAAAAATCTAGGGTTAACAAACATAAACATTACACACACTTCAACAATTCAACATTAATTCATGATAGACACAAAAACTTGTCAACATATAAAATGTACACAACTAAAGATTAAAATTCTTAGGAAATATTCAGATACAGTTTCAACAAGTAACAAAGCTTGTAAGTTGACTCTATGGTAGGTAATACATTTGGTTTTTATCTAGTTATGGCACTATCTCTCCGACTAGCACAACTGATTGCTACAGAAATGTTCAAATAGAAGTTTGACAATGTTGTGTCAGAATGTCGCAGGCGTTTTGTCGATAGTCTTATTAAAGGTGCACAGTGCACACTTCCAATAAAGTGCAGTCATTTAATACTTCATTATAGGGGTCTTTAAAACTTCGACTTGGCTAGAAAAAAAAACTTGCTTTAACTTGACTTAAAAAAAATATCATGTTTGAACTCTTACAAAGGAAGCTTTGTCAATGAAAATATTGAAAGGTAAAATATTCAATTTGTGTTCAATTTATGTCATTTTGAGTTCTTATGTACATTAAAATTATAATTCTTATAGAAAAATCTAAAGTAAATTAAGTGAACTTCGATTCAGCTTCAAGTATGGTTCATACATTCATTTTAAGTTTACTTACTTTAGTTGCCACATGGTCTAAGGCGCTACTTTCGCAGTAGACTAGACTGCTGAAGACTGATATCGGGGTTTGATTCTTGTCAGATGATGTTTCCCAAACTCACACCACACAAATGCGGGTACACTTCCTTTGAATTGAACCTTTTTAATCCCTAAATACATCAGTGTAAATAGAACATGGGCATATGACCAGAAAGGGTAGTAAGACGCAATGTTAAAAAAAAGCACTACAAGGTCTAACTAATCGAGTGACCCATTTCGATTCTCACGATGGGCTTATTCTAGTAAATCAATGTTTTAAAATAATATTATTATTAATTTGGCCTTTTTTATTATAAACGCAGGTGGTGTTAAACAGGAGAGTATTGCCACAACGCCTGCGAGAGCGTACATCTTGTCAGTTGTACCAACAGACAGGAACTGGGATATAACATATGGTCTGGGCACTAACAATACACAAATACTAAATACAAAAGTGGACAAAAACTCATTGTTAAAAAGGTACAAATTGGTTGATGACACATTAGAAATATAAAATTAGCTATCACCGGCTAAGTTCCACGGACACGGCATCCTTCCGGTTCCAAAAAGCACCATGGTAGTTGTCTTAACTGCTCGTCTCTCCTCGAATATTGAATTGTTTGCCAAAGGCTGATGCCTATTTTCAACTCAGGAAGACACTGCTAACAATCTGGAAACAAAACACTGTATTGGTTGTCATGGTGGTAACAGTGTGTGACTAGTACAAACTACAATGTTATCAGATACTAGGCCAATAAATGCTCGAGTAAAAACTTACAGATGTTGCCAGTGATAGTCTAGTTGTAGTTACCTGCCAGTGACAGTTTGGTTGCTAGTTACCTGCCAGTGACAGTTTGGTTGCTAGTTACCTCCCAGTGATAATCTAGTTGTAGTTACCTGCCAGGGACAGTATAGTTGCTAGTTACTTCCCAGTAAGAGTTTAGTTGTAGTTAGTTATCTTCCAGTGATGTTCTAGTTGATAGTTACCCGCCAGTGATATTCTGGTTGCTAGTATGTTTCCCTCTAAAGTACTTGACTACTTTTACTCAAGTACTAGATTCTTGTAAAGTAGAATCGAGTAATTACTTGATTCTGCCCATCACTACCTGCCAGTGATAATCTAGCTTATAGTTACCTGGGAATGATAATATAGTTTCTATTTACCTGTCAGGGATCGTCTAGTTGCTAGTTACCCGCGAGTTATAATCTAGTTTCTAGTTACCTGCCAGTGATAGTATAGTTACTAGTTACCTGTCCATCCTGCCAGTGATATTGTTAACAGTGCAGATCTGAGATTTAGGGTCTGGGGCCAGTGAACTCCACACAGTCCCTTCGCAAGGCTCCAAGATCACCCCCCCACAGAGGCTGGTCTGTCTGGTTGACGCTGCACATGATTCGACCACCTTGTAGAATCTGCACATAAAACGCACCTCTCAGTGGGGCTTCCGATGGAACGCAGATTTGGTTTTAACACGGTAGAAAGCAATGTTACTTTGTATGACTATATAAATGTCTACCTGTTAGTTAAGCTGTCAATCCATTTTTGCAGGTCCACTCCAAACCTCTTGGAGTTGGCTGTTGCCTTTCTTCTGAGAGCGAGCTTTTCCCCAGCAGAGGCCAGGAACCTCTCATAGTCGACCCCCTCTGGAGCGACAAATGATTGGGCTGGTCCATTGTGCAAGAACCTGAATAAGTTGACAGTGTGAAAAGAGAGAAATGGGGCAGAATCTATCACACGACTGTACATGTGACGGAATCTATCACACGACTGTACATGTGACGGAATCTATCACACGACTGTATGTGTGAAAGAATCTAGTACACCATTGTACATGTGACTGAGTCTCGCACACTACTGTAGATGTTATATTCTAGCGTGCTACATGTCAGCCAACTCACGTGCTCTGATGCTGTGAGATCTCTACTCCTGACACCAACTGCAGAGGAATTACTAGGAATTGGGTTCTGGCCACCAGGGAGCTATTCAATATCATCTTCACCTCCCATACCCCCGGGAGAAGTGGCTCCCTAAGAGAAGGCTTTACATGGTTCACCTGCAGGGTAGATAGACAATATATACAGGGTGGTTAACTAAGTGTAAAGTCGTAGCAACTGTACTGAGTCTATCGCCTAAAAGGTCTCTTACAGTGCTGACATCTTCCACGTGAACCTCGGACACTTCAGCCAGCTGACCCGCAGGGTCCACCCAGAGTACGGTGAGGTTCAAAGAGGGGGCAGATGCCCCGGCGGGGCCCTCGCTCAACTGGAACACTAGCACTGGCTCAGAGAAGGGTCCCAAAGACTGCAGGTTGTTACGAGAGACCTGCTCCTTCTGGTCATAATCTGAACTAACATAGAGGGTCTGGAACACAAAACATCATTTGGCATTTAAATTACATAGTTTGAGAAATCTTGGGTCATAATCAATTATGCTACACATTTGTTAATACCCGCCTCAGTGGCGTAGTTGGCTAACGCACTTGTCATGTTGAGCTCGACTGCTGAGGACAGGGAGATCGAGGGTCGGGTGAACTGGGGGTGGTTTTCCACTCTCCCTCCACGTAAATGCAGGTTCACTTCCTCTAATTCAACCTTCCTTATTCCCAATCCATTAGCGTAATTAGTACTTAAAGCGTATAACCCGAACGGGTGGTATGATGCGGTGCTAAATATTATTATTATTCATTTGTTAATCTCCCTAATAGGCGACTTGGCCTTTTTTTTTTTAAATTTGGACATTCGGTATTTGGGGCTTAAAATATCACATAAAGAACCAAGTTATATTTGTAAGAAGGTAAAGGAAAGGTGTAAACACATAAAAGGGAACAAACACTATATGGCTTCAAAAATGAAAAGAAGAACACAGTTTACACTTCCCATTGTTGCGACTGAACAAAGATGTAATGGCCACCTCATTAAGAAAATTGATCAGTACCACCCAATCCCCTGACTTAAGTTTCATTATATCAGAACTCATCAGGAGGAAGTGGGAAACATGCGAAAGGTAATCATAAAGGACATACACAGGTAAAGGAAATTGGATGTGAATATACATATCTAAGGAAAACCTACTTTCAAAGAACTAAGCTACATTTATGAGAGCTGGTATGTCTGTCTGGGGTAGACAGCCATAGTATTAAATTATCAACATGCTTGGCCCTCCTTATCGTGTCCTAAGGATTTTGATTCCTACAAAGGACAGACAGCAAGATTGCAAACCTGGGTTCTATTCTCGACTAAACAGTTTTCAAGTGGATNCCCCGCCCCCCCATTTATTACTGTTTCCAGCCTGTGGCCTGGGTCAGTTTTTTAATTCAAGACATGTATTTTCTACTACCATCTTTCTAGGCCTGTCATAGCTTCATAATATGCCTTATAATCTAACTTAAGACTATGACAGACACAACATTCAGTCCATGGCTGTTAATTTATCACTGTGAAAAGATAAACCCACATTTCACCAAAGAACATTTTTTCGGCGATGCAAGGAATTGAACCCAGGACCCTGAGCTCAATAGACACACACACACACTACCGATGCTCAGGGAGATTGAATACCCCAGTGTTTTTCCTTCTGTTTTCAAATAGTTTCCATAATTGGTTAGGATTGTCTGCAAACTTCTACCTTCAGCGTTTTGACAGGCCCATTCATTTTCAGGCCCCACAATAATTGCTGCGGGCGAACCCAGGTCTCCAGTTTAACGACATCCGAGGATCCCCCCACAGACACTTCATAGAGAATCAAGGAGCCCTGGAATCATAACAAGAGTGTATAGTGGTGTGGACTACAGTCAGGAGGTTCAAGAAACCAACAACACAAATCTTGAACTACCAAAACATTTCCGACTTGAGAACATTATTTTACATCTGTGTCATTTTAGCAATTGTTTTTCTAGCATCATTTAAACGTGTTGTTTTACCCCAGTGTAATCTTGGTGCATTTGACTGTACATGATCACTACTCGCAAACCTTGTATGAGTCCTGATGATGGTAGGAGGTGACTTCTAGCAGTCTGGAGGGGGTAACAGAACACGCGTCAGAGCTGAGAAGCTTGGAGGCCAGTCGTAGTAGACTGTGAGTCAGTGTCACTAGGGAGTCATCAGGAGGAGGACTAAGGTCGGCGTGATGGTACACACTCTGCCAGTAGCTCGCCACATTTGGCAACCCTGCACCAGAAAAACAATCACGAATGTACGCTCTTCAAACCAATCAGACTGTCTAGAAGGGTGCTTTTAATATAAAGCTAGTAACCCTTTTTAAATGTGGAGACATATAAATTATAAATAGAATTTTATCTTAATTTGTTATATAGTAATTAAGGATGGAACCTTTTAATATTTAGAGCTATTTAAGTTAAGAAGATTTTAAAAAAAAATTAAAAGAACAATCAAATTGAGAATTGGAATTTGTTCAAGAAACCTCATATTGCTTATCAGTGGTTTTGTTTAATAAAACAATATTAGAACAAACTTAACAACCAGACCCCAGACCATTGGGTTAACACTTATTTGAACACATAAAAAAGGGTTAATATTTTGTTTTTGTTTATATTTTCTATTTCTTCTTATATTCATAGATTTTTACAAAATTTGGATTTGGGATTTGAGATTTCGAATGCAAAATAAAGATCGGGATTTGTAAAAAAAAAAAGTGGATTTGAACCATTAATTAAAATATTTTCCTAATTTTATATTCAAGGTTATATTTTCACCCTTTTATATTAAATTCATGACAAAAGAATTTATATCTAATAATACTTCCCTCAAGGTTTCTGTAGAATTGGCTTTTTCATGACTAATTGAAAGAACAAAAAAACCAATAAAACATTGTTATGCTCCTTGGCAACAAGAGCTATCATAGTGGACGAAATAATAAATTTAAAAAGTATCTTATAATAAGACAGTGTAGAAACACTGTACAAAAATGTAAAGTTAGGTTAGACCTGGATAGAAAAAAACACTTCTTTCTTCATTTACTCTCTTCTTGAAGAGGGAATTGTTTTTTCTATCCAGGACTAACCTAACTATCCTTTCAGGTTGGCTTCCTTCAATATCAACTACTTTACATTATTGTACAGTGTTTCTACACTGTCTTCTTATACATTTCCAAGCCATTAGGTACTAATTAAAATTACAAAGTATTATATTCACAACTGTATCATCTTATAACTGGCCACTATTAATAAAAACCCATGTTTTTTTAAAACTTAAAGAAAGAGCCATTCATACAAAATACCAGTTTCAAAAAGATCTTGTATGAGA
The DNA here is from genome assembly GCA_902141385.1 of Timema californicum. Taxonomy (NCBI): domain Eukaryota; kingdom Metazoa; phylum Arthropoda; class Insecta; order Phasmatodea; family Timematidae; genus Timema; species Timema californicum. The sequence goes on along the minus strand of CABFOW010000785.1, from coordinate 118,160 downwards.
ACATCAAAACAGTTATTTTCATAAGTTCATATTTTTATAATGTGAAAACACTTGAAAGAAAAGTAATAGTTTAAAAAAAACCAATCGTTTGTTGTGATAACGTTGACTGCCAAAAGTGACAGCAACTCAACATCAGGTCTTATGGATGGATGATGAGAGTAGATCTAGTAACTACCGGTACGTTGCTGGCTGTCACTTACCTACATTACAACACAGGATGCAACAGTCTACACTGTTTACAATCTTCTGTTTCATATTTTGAAAATTCAAGCACTTTTTTGTTAATTGCTCCAAGCTCTGCCCATACAAACCTCACATATAACATATTTTAAGAGTATAATAAGAGTATTAAGTGGGACATACCTGGGGGGTAAAGTCCATAAAGCCGTTCTTCCAACTGATGAATGACTGCCTGGTTGACTATAGGCTCAAACTTCCGAGCAAAGAACAACTGACGACCTTCCGTGCCCTGAAATAATTTATTAGCACAATGTTTACCTAGTGGTGATGCTAGGGGCAACAGGGTCATCCTTAACACCATGTAATACTTTTTTATGACACTCCAACAAGTTGAGAGGACATTTATGTAAAAGTTTGTTGCAGAGATCAACTAGGAATTTTTGACAATCTCCTCTGAATTGAATGTATCTTGATGTCTTTAATTCCTTTCAAAGCTGCTGATGCTGTGAACCCAATATCTACAGTAGGGAGTGATTTCAAGTTGGATTGTTTCTTTAAATTAACGACTAACAGTTTTTTGGAAGTATTTGCTAAATTCATTAAATCACATTTTACAATTTTGTTCATCGGGTGCTCAAGTAGTTTATTTATATCTGCAAACATAAATGGCCATAAAGGCTGATTGCTTTGATATTTAGTAAGAAATTGCTCCAACTCAAGAGAAACTGACAGCATGAATCCAAACTTTGATGTCAGAAGTTCATCCTTCACAAAATTGCTTAGTGTTTGAAAATTATCAGATTTTGGAGGATGATTGTTAGAATAAAAATACTGTTTTAAATAGGACAGCATTGACATTGCTCTCTCTAACACTCTTGAGTTTTCTACCCATCTAATAGAAGAAAAATTAATCGGGAAAAGAGATGATCTTGTTATTCTTTGATAGTCTGCAAGTCTTGTTGGAAAATCTTTAAATAGATAATATAGTGATTGCAAAAACTGGTTAATAGTCCAACTAGAGTTAGCATGTGCTGTTTTGTAAGAACCATGGACAATGTATAATGAACAAGCTCAAAGTTCCAGTAACTCAGGATCTTGTGGAGAATCTTCCTTCAAGTAACTTTTGAGATCACTTAAAAGTACGAGGTTTACATTGTGGTCCATCCATGGAAGCTTGAAGCGTTTTTTAAAGATCAAAGCCCTCGTCTTTTAGTGCAGGTATAAAGTTTATTAATATATCTTGAGCTGTTGCATGACCTAAAAAGCAAGATGTTAAATATCTTATATGAACTTAATTTTCACTCCAGAAGCGAACAACATCCATCTGGGTCTTCTGATCCACAGTATTTATGCTCTCGTCAAATGAAATACAATAAAATGAGCATTGCTTAATCATAATAGCAAGCTCGCTTTTGAAAAAAGGATTTAGTCCATACAGTGATGACATATCCAAGGTTGTCTTTATGCATTTGAAATTTCTGGTCAATATCACTATCGGAAAACATTACTTTAAAAAGATCACAACAAGCAGAAAAACTTCTATCAGAAGAATGTGTCATTACTTGATAATAGCCCACAATATTTCAGAACAAGAAACTTTATATTTTACAAAGAAGCTCTGAAGAGAACTAGGTCTAGTTTCAGGTTTCAAAACAACTTCATGGTCATTAGCACTAAAATGTATATCTTCATGTAGCCCTACAGATGACACTGCATTTTTGGCCGTAGGGCCCAAGTCCCATATTTTTTTGCTCCCACTTGCAGCTTTCACTCTGTCAACATAATTCTTTCCCTTGGCGTGAGATCGCATTGAAGATATTCCCATGTTAATTATATCAAAGTTAGTTTTACACAAAGAACAATGGCCTTTACTCTTATCACAATCCACTTTTTGTAACCACAGTCAATCTTTAAACACTGTACTGTCCAACCAATCATCTTTAAAAGAGGTCTTTCCTCTGAGTTTACTCATTTCTTCTTAAACACAAAGGTCACAAGATAAACAAGTGGGATATGCAGAATACTCACACCAGGAAAAGCTTAGGAACTGTAGTTTTTCTTTTGGGTGGGTAGAGGGGGGAAGAGCAAGAGGGGAAAGTGAGAGAGGGGGGGATGAAGTGAATAACAAAATAAATACTGTACTGTGCCATTGTAATGTCAAGGTCAGGCAGGTACACCAATAGTTTGAAGTGGTGTTTGAACTTGAGCAGTTACTAATAACTCATCACTCATAATGGTTACTGCTGGAAAAAGGTTTGGGGGGTTAGTTCAAATAATAACAGGGGTCTCGAAATGCTTAATCCAACATTTCACTCAATGTAAAAAGGAATATTTTTCTAGTATCTGATTCAAAATTCCAGTATATTGCAGGGTTTCCAGTATCAAAAGTAAAACCAAGTATATTTCAAGTATTGGTAGACACCCTGTGACATGATTAACAAGACAGTTGAAAGTACACTCAAGCTAACACGGTTAACAGACAGTCGAAGGTACCTGTAGCCGCGGCCAGTCCTCCATCTTGAAGTCGTTGGGGCTACACCCGCACCAGTCCACCACATGCTTGTATTGACATCTACAGCCCAGTCGACGCTTCCAATTGGTCACATGGAGGTTATTGTCGACGTAGGTTGTACAGAATTGGGAGTTACGCAGCAGTGTGTGGAAGAAAGACTAAGAGACAGGGGAAGAGAGCATCCGATGATCACAAAGACAAAGATAGTCACCCACCTTCAATATCTTTTTTTAGCACTGTGTCTTACTACCTGTTCGGGTTATACGCATATGTACTAATTATGCTAATAGGTTAAGGATGAGGAAGGTTGAATTTAGAGTAGGTGTATCTACATTTGTATGGAGGGAGAGTGGAAAACCATTTAGGGAAAACCAACCTCAGTACACTCGGCCGGGATATGGACTTCGGTCTCCCTGTCATCGGCAGTCTAGTCTAGATTGAGTGACACCTAAGAACATGTGGCCACCGAAGCAGGAATCTTGAATATCCTTGGTGCAAATTATTCCCAAACAAAAGGGGAGCTCACTGTTTATCTCCCTCCACAATCAACACTCTACAAGTTTGTTGTTTCTAGGGGGATAAAAAGTCTACAAAACTTATAATTGGTTTAGAAAATATATCAGCTCTGTTTTAGCTTTGGAAAAAAAAAATGCTTCTATCAATATAAAAATTCGTGAATAAAAATATCAACAGCTAAAATACTTGACTTGTTTTGAATTTTGCATTATAAGTTGTTACGTACATTACAAATTATATTATTTGGAAGAAGGTATAGAAAAGGTGGAAAGAAACATGCAAAAGGAAGAAACTATTTATGGCTTTTACAATGAAAATAAAAACACAGTTTATATTTTACATTGCTGCCACTAGCTGTTTTGTGAAGAAAGTTGATCGTTACCGCCCAATCCACTTTTAGGTCTCATTCTATCGGAACTCATCAGAGTGGAGTGTGATATGTGCAACGCAACTTTCTAAAAGAGGAAACCAAAACTCACAAAAGGGAGGAAAAGAAAATTTGTAAAAATGGATAGGACACTTAGACAGGAATAATATAAAGGTTAAACACATTACAAATTAATATTCATAAGAACAAATGTGAAGTAATTGAATTTCTGTTGTGATAGCTAGATTTGTCAGCTTCGAATTAAGTATTATAAAAAATTGTGAAATAAAACAGTTGATTATAATGAATAAAGTTGTATTAATAAAGGCAATATAAAAATGTTCAAGCATAAAGCAACTAACAATAAATGGTACACAGATACCCATTTTAAATTCAATCTTCAACACCAATTTCACAAACATTCATATTTAATATAATTTGTCATAAGTAAACTACCCTTAAATTAATTTATTTAAAAACTAAACATATGTTGTTAATGATCACATAAAATAGTCCCCTAAATACCCATCTTAAACCAAATCATTAGAGCTATTTTTCAGTAAACTACTATAAAATTACTTTTTTTAAAGAAAAAAAATATATATTTATTTATAATGTAACAAAAACTTAATTGACATCCATTTCGAACCAAATCACTAGAAGATTATTTTTTTTATTATTCAAATAAAATTTAAAAAATACTCATTATAAAACTACCCTTAAATGAATTTTCCACCAAAAAACAAGTATACTATTTGTCATATCAAACACACTCCAGATCTAAAAATAAAATAAAATCTTAAAGCCATTTTCAAAAAGTTTCAAATTTCCAAAAATCCCTCATAAGTAAACCAACCTTAAACAGATTTTTGCCCAAATACCAAAGAATTAAAGATACTTAGGAGGTCAAACACTCTCTCAAGTACAAACAAAGGTGTTAAAGAAATTTTTGAAAAATTTGGAATTAAAATACATCACTTAACAGGTCAAAATAAAAAGTCTTGAGGTATTGCACTATAGAATCTAGATATCAAGTTTGAACAGAATCCATCAAACCTTTTAAGATCTGTGGCCATGGACAGACAGGGGGGGACAAAGGAAATCGTAAAATCCACTTTATTTTTTGGGTCCAGAGGCACACGAAACGTAAATATTCATCATAATCTTGAAGTCAAAAATGCCCACCATTACAATACCTTCTCTTAAGGTTATTTGAAATAGAGGACTAGTGCTAAATCATGGTTTAAATTAGGAGATTTCTACTCCAGTATCACCTAGGTAAGTGTGCTGGCTATCCCTCCTAATAAAAACCAATACTTTCTCTTAATATCCAAAAGTAAAGCATATTTGAACTACGACAATATTCTAGATGTTTGATTAAAGTACACTTTGAAATGAAAATGTGGACTTTGCACCCCTGCCATCTTCCTTATTTATTTATAATAATCGCAGTCTGGTTACGCCGACCCACCTCAGCAGGAAGAAGCGTGTATCTGAATACTGTAATCAGCCCTTGCAACAGTAGGTCCCTAGTGCCATTGACCCCTGCCAGGTAGGTGACAAACGGCCGAGAGAGGGCCACCCAGTCACTGCCTCCGTCCATCTGCACACCCCAGGGCAAGCGCCGGTCCCCGGTGCGCCACATGTGAGCATCACACTCCACGAACGTCTTGTCCAGGCCTTGTTTCTGGACAAAGCGCTGGACTTCCCGACCATGTGACTTGACAAAGTTTCGGCCCTTGTTGGCCGTCAGAAACTCCCCCAATTGGTTGTTGGTTCTGGACACAAGAGAACAGGTATTGGTGCCTGGGACATACCGATGGTACCTACCGCTGCACTAACGTAGAGACCACAGGCCAGTGGTGAAGCTTGATCTTGAATGGTCAAACAGTTTTTCAGTCACTTTTCAGTGGTGGTGGGAGGGGGGAGCGAGCAGCCCAGTGCTCTCAGTCCTTTCCATCACCTACATTGTGTGATGGTTGTTTGTTTACAAGTCGCCTGTATACATGCGTGAGCCCTTTAGCTCCAGTGGTGTGCATCCCCCACTCCCAACCTAATATCTCACCCTCCAAGTGTCATCACCTACTGGCCGGCCTCCACAACCTTTATATCTAGGATAAGGTGACCTGGTGGTCTAGGGGTAAGGTGTCAGACTTCTGTGCTGGCGGCCGGGGTTCAATCCTCGGTCCCGGCACAGATTTATCTGATTACCAAACCCTTCCTTCACCTCTGACAAGACATCTTGTGAATGTGAGGAGTGCCAGGCCTACACCGTGGTTCGGATCCCATGTTAAACTGTAGGTCCTCCATTTCATCTCACAATCACCCTACCATTACACATTAGTGTAAGTGCGTACAACCCAAACGGGTAGTAAGACGCGGTGCTATTATATATCTAGGATAGGGTCAATGAGCTCCCAGAGAGTCAAGAACGGACGAGTAAAACTGGTCACTAGCGCACAAAACAGATCACACTAATAACTCAAATCTGGCTCACAAAAACCAAACCCTAACAATGTTTGATCGAGTGTGGTGAGAGACTAATCTGGGGATTAGCGAGGGAGACCAAGGAAGATATGGGAGGAGCAGATAGCAACAAGTGAGTCAGTGAGAGGCGAAGAATGGAACCAGAGGAAGAGTGGTGGACTGACCCAGCCACAAGATGGAAAGAGTTGATGATGATAATGATGATGAAGGGGAACAGATTGTGTGGTTTGACTTGTTGGAAGATCGAATGTGTGTGGGCAGGACCAAATGACTTGCGGAGTCTGACCATAGTCCTTGTAATTTACTTAGGACTATTTTAAGTGGTGACATCATTACTCTCTCTATTGTGATGTCACACACAATTACAAATGATTATAAAGAATAGTGGACAAAGAGTTTTAACTATATTTCATCTAATAATATTGATCACATCAGTGCGCAAGGAAAGTGAATTGTAGTCGATATTTAAATAAATTTAAACAAACTAAGAGACGCAAAAAATTTGTTGAAATAGGAAAAATGTGCCAATTTATTGGCGTCAGAACCTTACATGTACTAGGGCGGAAGGGGGTTACACTATATTTTTTTCAAAGATTTTTTTTTAGATGCTTGGCATCCCAATTCAGAGAAGGGTCTGGGGTTCTATCCTGACAAATGTTTGAGAATTGGATTCCCTAGAAGCTATTTGGAATTTGTTTTTAATAGTCTTATGTTATATTTGGAAGGCACAGTTCACCCTTTACGTTGCTACCACTGGACAAAGAGGTAACGGTTGCCTCTTAAAGGAAATCGATCGTCACCCCCCAATCCCTTGACCTAGGTTTCATTCTATCAGAACTCATCAGGAGGGAGTTTGAAACGTTCAACACAACTTTCTAAAAGAGGATATAAAAAAGCATAAAAGGGAGAAAAGGGAAATAGGTAAAGAAAGAATGATAGGACACTTAGATAGGAACATGTAAAAGGTACAAATAACATATAACAGACAAACACAGGAAATAGTATTACATTTGGAAGAAGGTACAGGAACGTTAAAAGCCATATAGTGTTTGTTCCTTTGACTTGTTTCTATCCACCTTTCTTGTACTTTCTTCCAAATATAATAGGAAATAGTATTATAAATTCAGTACATACTTCTCTTACACATAATCAAATAATTATCTGTTACATCTTTGTGTGTGCCATGTAAACACCCTTCCCTGCACCCTCCTATTATAGAGTAGACCGATACCAGGGCATACAGAAATTATATTATTTTTGTGTGCAGCTTTTCAAAGTGTTCACCCTACTCAGTGGCCGCCAGTAGACACAATCACTGATCTCGGGACCACCAGGTGTCATAGGATCTAAAGCTTAAAAGGGAGGTAGTACAGGAACACAACCGGAGATTGTTGAATGAATGGATGGAATGGATTATCAATTTATGTTTAGACCAAACAATAATATCACAACATGTTTTCATTCAAGACTAAAATAATAATAATAATAATAATATTTAGCACCGCGTCTTACTACCTGTTTCGGGTTATACGCTTTAAGTACTAATTACTCTAATGGATTAGGAATTGGGAAGGTTGAAATAGAGGAAGTGAACCCGCATTCGCGTGGAGGGAGAGTGGAAAACCATTTAGGAAAAACCATCCCCGGTTCACCCGACCGAGATTCGAACCTCGATCTCCCCGTCCTCAGCAGTCGGGCTCAACACGACAAGCGCGTTAGTCAACTACGCCACCGAGGCGGGTTTCAAGACTAAACAACTATCAAATAAAGAGAAAGGAATAAAAATAAAGACGATATCATTTTGCCAAACACGACCGTCTGTAGCAAGGGCCATGTATATTAATGTCCTTACTTGGACCTGGCATGACATCTTTTAAAAGCCGTAGATAAAGAAACGATCTATCAAAATCCCAATGGCTAGATAATTTTATAATAAAGAAAATTGATAAAACTAAAGAAAAAGGAATATTAAACTACTAAGAATAAATTTGATGAAGAAAGCCCACCTAGGGAAAGAGGAAAAATGTGGGAAGAGTCCAATGCACAAAGGTGACATCTTCTTCCTTTCTTCTGTCTTCTATAGTAGAAGTAGTCACACACACATTTTAACAAAAGTATAATATTTTGGCATTGTTGTCTAAATATTATGATATTTGTGTTAAAATGTGTGTGTGACTACTTCTACTATAGAAGACAGAAGAAAGGAAGAAGATGTCACCTTTGTGCATTGGACTCTTCCCACATTTTTCCTCTTTCACTAGGTGGGCTTTCTTCATCAAATTTATTCTTAGTAGTTTATTTTTCCTTTTTCTTTAGTTTTATCAATTTCCTTTATTATAGAATTAAAAGTATAAATTGTGATTTTTAATGTTAACCTAAAAAAAACTAAATTCATGAAAATACTTGTCAATTCTCAGATCCCTTTTATACCTTTAAAACCAGCAAGAACAGATACTATCCATACATAGCGTTATCGCCGCTGTTACAACGTCGAACATTATATTGGATGTCGTGGTATTTGCCCAAATTACAAAGAAATTGTATTTAGAAAAAAAATACCTTAAATTCGTGTTGTGAAAACAGTAAAATTCGTTTAAAAATTTGCTTTACCGCAAATGCGAGTTTTGCATGTCCCTAGATACCAAGTATGACATAATGATGGATACACTCTTAAGACTAAACAATATACATACAAATTACAAGTCGTTTACCAGACAACAAATACTGATGTTTAGGTAATAATACGAATCAATCCATCTTCTGCTGTTGTAACCTTCAGTCATCCCAACTAAGAAGCTTTGATAGATAAGAGTTCTGTAAATTATAATCACCAATGTCCCAGACATTGAAAAAAAAATTGTTCCAAAATATTCATCACCAATTTTTCAAAACATTTACGACTATATTTACAGGACTGTCCAATTACTCGATCAGGTACTACACTTTTCGTTTTTCTTGAAACATAAGCCTTGTCAGAATTTAGTTTTTTCTTGCTTTCGTTTATGATCCATTTTTCAGTATTTCTTTGTCTGTTTCTTGATGTATTTTCACCTTCCATTGTATATCTTCTTACAACACACTCCCAAAACTATTCAAAATCACAAAAGAAAAAGAACAAGATGGACACGGCAAAGTACTAACTGCGGACGAATATGACAGGATAAAGAAGCTTACATCACACTTGTTGCAGTTTGATGACTCACTACCGAGGAAAAAGGGTGAACCTAGCAATAATAAGCTGTCCCAGAGCAATCGCCCTTGCTCTCCTGGCTGATTCTCCGCTATACGTATCGATTTTGTTGGGCTGTTATACGTTCAAACTCGATTTCCCAATACCAAGGGCAAATATCAGTCTAAAAGTCTTACCATCGTATGCTCTGTGCTTTTATTATATAATTACAAAAACAAATATTTTTCACATTCGCCCTTTCTCCTCCTGAGTTGATTATTATGATTATGTCATAAACAATAAAGAGAAAAGTGTTTGTAGTAATTAATTATTTTAATACAATATTTCCATTTTTGTGAGTTTTGAGTGAGTTCCGAATAAATATTCTATCGAATTCCTTTTACTAATTTGTTTGAATTGTTATTTAAAGTCAAGGTCTTATTATTACTATTATTAGCACCGCGTCTTACTACCCGTTCGGGTTATACGCACATACGCTAATGTTTAATGGTAAGGTGACTGTGAGATGAAATGGAGGACCTACAGTTTAACGTAGAATCCGAACCACGGTGGAGACCTAGCATTCCCCACATTCACAAGATGTCTTGTCAGAGGTGAAGGAAGGGTTTGGTAATCAGATAAATCTTTGCCGGGACCGAGGATTGAACCCCGGCCGCCAGCATAGAAGTCTGACACCTTACCCCTAGACCGGTCAAGGTCTTCATTATAGGTATTTGAGATATATATATTTTTTAAGATTTTTACGAATCTTGAATCCCTCAAACACCACAGGATTCAAGGGATTTGAGGATCCAGGGGATTTGAGGATCCAACTGTCGCATCTCTAATTTTGAAACCTATATTTAATCAAATAAAGACCAATGAAATAAAATTGCACAAAGATTGTTTTAATGTTTCAAAGAAACCACACGATTCTCGACAGTTGGAGTTAAAAGCAATGCTATGCATCATTTATTATCATCACAAGTTTAAATGAGCCCGACTCCCTCAATGGCTGATTGGCTGTTGGTCAACGTCGATACATTTGGAAATGGTCGTATTCTGTCCACAAAAACACTTATTATAGCTTCCAAATAAAAATAAACATTTTGTGTTGTTTGGTTAAAATTAATTTTGATCCGAGGCCATCTTTCATCTTTATATTTGAGAATATCGGAGAGGAGCAAGATAAATCTAGAGGGAGGAATTTGTTTGTTCATGTTTTATTGAAGGTATTTAACGTGCACTTTTTGAATGACTGATTATATAAGCACAAGACTTATAAACTAACTTAAACCTAGAACTGACAAAACAACCAGCTCCCAGCCATAATTAATTCATCACTATGAAAGGGCAAACCCATATTTCACCAATGATACATTTTATAGTTGTGTCGGGAATTAAAACCAGAACATTTAGCTCAGAAGGCAGACATATTAACAACTAAGCTATGTTGTTGGACCAAGTTTATTTTAAGAGGGCAGTTATACCGCCACTACAGGATACTGTTACTTCTGCGTGGTCCCCTATAGGATAGTATCACCCCTACTAGGTAAACTCTAGGATATTATTACCCTTGCTTGGTCCCTATAGGATAGTATTACCCCTGCTTCGTCCCCTATAGGATAGTATTATCCCTGCTTGGTCCCTATAGGACAGTATTACCCTTGCTTGGTCCACTATATGATTATATTACCCCTAATAGGTAAATTATAGGGTACTACTACCCCTACTACATAAACTCTATTATAGTATTACCTCTGCATGGTTCACTCGAATGTTACAAAAAAAACTCACTTGATAGGGAAGTCTGATTCACTAAGGTTGATAATGAAGTCCCACGACCAGCCTAGATTAAGCAGTTCCCCCATAGAGGCCAGGAGCATCTGGAGGAGGGACGATCCACCCCAAATAGTGGCAAACCTTTGGCGAGCCAGTCGTACGTTGGGCAATGTTTTCTCCAGCAGGAGTAGTTCACGGTACAAATAGTCTTGTCTCTAGAACAAAGACGGTAACACTTAGGAACCCCTTGGGGCTTGGACACCAAAACACACCATTGTGGTCTGAAAAAATTAAATAATGTAAATTTTACACTGTGTTTTAACATCAGTTCGGGTTGTTTATATTAACCAGGCAAATGTGCCAGGGATAAAGAAGGCCGAGTTTGGAGGTTTACCCGCATTTGTGTTGAAGGAGATTGAAAAAAAAATTTTTTTAACTATTCTCAATACACCAGAGGATGATTCAAACTCAGATATCCCCGTCATCGGCAGTGCAATCTGTTACGATTGTGAGTGTGGATACCTTTAGACCATTCTACCACCGAGGTGAATACCGAAGTCTGTAAATTTTCAAGTTATAAAAGAACCTAAAGTCCATTCACCATCCTTCGCACACCCTGCCAGGATTCAAACCCCAGTCTCTCGGTCATTGTCGGTTTAGTCTATTGTGAAATGGACGTCTTACAATATGCTGCCACTGAATCGGCTAATTTAACACTTGACTGAATGTATGAATGTTAACAATTAGTTATTTATATTTTCTATTATTTTATGTTAGTCCTATTTCTACTCATGTTCATGATGTTTTACAGATTCAGAATTCGGGATTCAGAGGCAAAACAAAAGCTATGATTGGACCAAATTCTAATTAAAACCAAATAACTAATAACTTGAGATGGGTCGAATCCACTATTTTACAAATCCAAATCTTCATTTTACCTTTGAGTTTTGAATCTCAGATTTTGTAAAAAAAATATGAAGATAGGAGGAAATAGAAATATAAGAGAATAATATGAAATATAAATAGTAACTAAATGTTAAAATTCATACATTCAGTTAGGTGTTAAATTAATAGTGTTGGGTCTGGTTGTTAAGTTTGTCCTAAGAATATGTTGGGGATGAACTACCAATAAGCAGTATTAGAGCGTTAAAACAAGTTCCAATTCGAAATTTGTATTTTTTTTAAATCTTGAATCTGATATTTTTTAGACTCCTCAATCCAAATATCTTTTAGTATTCAAGAGATTTGGGGGTCCTCTTCCTGTAAGAACCCAAAGTCCCCCACAGGGACTTTGGGTTCTTACAGTTTCCATCATTCCTTAGATTCGAGACTTGGAGTGTAACAAGACGTGTATCTACCCCTTGAGGGGACTCACCGCATCCACGTGGATAAAGAAGAAGTGGTCCTTGTGGAACAACACCCTGATGAGTCTTCGCACCTGTCTGAGTGCTCGACCGTTGAGCGTCAGGAGGAAGGCGATGCGAGCGCGGGGTTCTCCAGGTTCCGCGGACTCTTTTGGCACTTGGGGAGTGAATTCTGGGTTAAAAAAAACCAGAGAAACTTTTAAATTATGTCACTTCCCCCTTCCTATGGGTCTTAACTGTTAGGATAGTTTTGGTAGAATGTATAGGTAGTGACAAATAGTTGTGGGGTTCGTTTAATCTGGTTTATTGAAAGAGATTAATTAAGCTACAAGTGTATAATGTGATGTAGGATTTAGAACTAACTAAAATATTTTGGGAAAAGGTACTCATTCTGTCAATTTCCCTAATCAGCAGTCCGTGCCCTAACCTAGCTTCGGTGTTATCCTAACTAGTGTCGAACACCCAACCGTCTGGTCGCGACCATCTGCCACTGCGTTGTTATCTTACTCTGACTTCCAAGATGGGTTGGAGCATCCTCCGTTGAACAGAACAGGGACTTAAGCTGTAGAATATCCTCCCCACAAGTTGGTTTAACTTGGTAGCCGAGTATGTAGAATACTTTGAACTAGCCCCATTAGCAACCGGCATATTCCAGTCCTTCCCACTCTATCTTAAGGTCCAAAAAGGAGGGGTGTTTCCTCTTAAGATACTAGTTTTGACAAAGCTCCGTGTTATGCTACTTGGCAAACAAACGACCTAGTGTGAAAGCTCGAATGCCGAGTCAGTAGAGTTGACGGTGCAAGTTTGTAGACTGTGCTATAGTTTATTTAAGGCTGCAATCTATGACCATTATATCAATTTTATTCCCAATATCTTAATAAGCTTGATATTAAATTATAACTATTAAACCTGGATTCAAACCGTTCCTGATTGGATAGCCACAGAAGCTCATTGTTCTGATTGTCATCTTCTCGAGAAACAAGTAGATCCTCATTCTCCTCAAAGTATAAGATTAATCTTTAATGTGCTTTTACATGTAACATGCAGCTTTGCCACAATGTACTGTCAGCATTATTTTTTACATTTATATGAGGTAATTAACATGTACTTTCTGAACCAACTGATTATATCAGTACACGAGAATTTCTATGAACGAGAGCAAAATGGTTTAACAATTCTGCCGGGAAAGGTATTTTTACATACCTTTCAGGGTTCTTTTACATGCAACAATCACAATGGGGCTTTACTTTCCCTATGAAGGAAGTTGTACTGAAAATTTAATTGCCCGAGAAATATCTGTCAGCCCTGGCTGGGTTTGAACCCACAAACATAAGTGTCCCGAGGAAAGAATTTTACCCCAAGTCTACCAAGGTCGACTGCACTGCAGCAAACCAAAAATAGTCAACCTCTACTTACTAGCTATGCCCGTCTCGTATATGTTGATAGTGAAGTATCCCCCGCAGGCTTCCCGGGGATCAGCAGGGCACTTCATGTTACAGGAAGAGTCAGGAAGGCGGGCAGTGGAAGGGGGTTCCTCGTTCCCACAGAAACATTCTGTCCTACAAACAAACCCAAACACTGGTGTACTCCTCGAAGGTCCCGGATTGCGGGAGAGGGCGGCAAGAGAGGGCAGCTCACTTACGAGTATTGCACGCCGGCGTATTGGAAGCCAGACTGAAGGCACATGTTCATACAATGCTTGGGAGAGTTGGTCAGCTTGAGGTTGGCGAAGTAGCCGGTCAGCATCCGGAATGTCTTCTTGTCTTCATAACAACCCAGGGACTTCCCGGCTGTGAGTCCTGTGGGATGGAACAATTTGTGTTTATAACCCTTTAGGGCTAGGCCCTAAATTTGGGAGTTATTGTTAAAATAAGTGTGATAAGATTTGAGTCCTGATGAAATAATTTACAAAATATTCACACTAATGTAATACTCCCATATGTTTCTCAGGTCTGCAGAGGACATTTGCAGGCACTTGGACTAGACAAGTTTCTGGATGAATTTAAAACCCTACAAAAGTGTCCTAAATTAGTAGATAATTCAGATAATTACAACTTGAAACATTTAGCTTATTAACTAGAGGTGGGTCGAGTCCTCTATGTAATAAATTTGAATCTCCAATTTGCCTATACCTTCAAATCTCGTATCTCAAACCTGAATATGAATCCTGACATTTAAATTATAAACATATGAGGAAATATAAGTATAATAGAAGAATAGAAATGTTAATAATTTGTCTTATAATCAATCACTTCATTATAATAATAACCAATCACTTCATTATAGTAATCATCATTCATTCAGTTTAGTGTTTAATTACAGGTCTGGGGCTTGGTTTTTGGGTTCACCCTATAAATATATTGGCTTAGAACCACCAATAAGCAGTACCATAAAAGTGCTTTAAAACCAATAAATAAATAATTAAATCAATAACACACTTTTTTTTATAAGGATTTGAGTCTTGAATCCTAAACTTTCTTGAATCCTCAAATCTCAAATAGGATCCTTGAGTATCCAAGGGATTCGAGGGTCCCATCCCTATTTACAAGATTAGGCCTACTAAATAATGATATCATGTAATCACTTGGTGCATTTAAATACCAGTCAAATTTAGCAACCGGGTGAGCATCTAGATCATGAGAAAAGGCGGTAAGGGTCATTATAGAAATTTGGAGTTAATTGGTTTGTTAATTTAGATGTCGAAAGTATTTATTCTATTTTGTCTAAAAACATTTAAAAATTAGGCCTATGATTCTTAAGAGTTTTGATGAGCATGGATTTTTTTTTCATCAGTATAAATTGTGAGATGGTCGAATGTGCAAACAAATTCCTACCTTGTGAAGGGCACGAACTTGTCAGTTGCTTGGGGTAAAGTCTTCCCCGTTGAATAAGGCACGTTATATTGACCAACTCGCGCTTACACCTCTGCGTTTTGGCGCGGTGGATTGCAGAGATCGCCTCCTTGGTGACGATATCGCATGCAGGCACAAAGTCCAACTCCTCCAGTCTAAGACTGGTCCCATTGCGATGAGGCACTTTATCGCCCTGGGAAATCCTTCCATCGAGGTCAGGTTTATCAGGGGGCACCTTGTGGCGGTTGTACAAGCCGTTCACCGCGTTGCTGTTGCTGGGGCTGTCCTCATCATCCCCTACCAGATAGTTCTCCTTGAACCTTCGTGAAGAAACAGCCCCATTGGGGTCCTCGTTTATAATCTGAAATGTCAACCGTACTTCATTGATACTACGTGCATGTTGACAAGCATTTGTAGAACACAGCAGACCTGGGAACAAGGATAAATGTAATGGAAGTAGATATAACTGAGTGAGATAGGTGTCAAAGGGAGATAGGTGTAACAAAGGAAATATGGTATGTAAAAGGAAGGGAGTTAGGTGGGATGGAGGGAGATTTGTGTCCAAGGGAGGGAGATGGTTGTGAATGAATAAAGAAGTTAAGTGGGAGTGAGGGATGTAGGTGTCAGAAGGGGAGAGATAGGTGGTACAAAGGGAGGGAGGGATAGGTATGACAAAGGGAAGGAGCGATAGGTATGACAAAGGGAGAGAAATAAGTGTTACAGAGGGAAGGAGAAAGGTGCTACGAAAATATCCCTTTGAAAAATATTGCTCGAGTGTTTGTGAGCTTGGGTAAGATGAGAAGTTAAATTAAGCTAGGTACTTCATATGAGAGAGCAAATATCACGAGAATCATTTAATTAGACAACATTAATGTATATATTTTTCTGCTCTTCCCGTATCTTATTATTATAATATTGTCTATTTCATATTCATAGTAACCACCCAGGGCCCTTAGACACATGTAACAAGAGATAAACCTAGTTTTATTTGTATATGCCGAGGACATTGCAGGCGACACCAACCTCTATATTAAGACCTCGACCTGATAGGTCGCGATGCTCTTGAGCGTTTTCTTCTCCATCTTCATCGGTTGGGAAGAATTTTATGGCGAGGAAGACTTGGATACTTAAGATAACACTACCAATAATGAAAAAGGAACGATATCTACGAACCCATCTAGTGTCAAGTGTTTTTGACGGAGCCATTTTAAAACTGATACTAAATATAAGTCAAGCTCACGAAATTAAAAATTAATAAATTTGTATATATAATAAATTATAAATCTAATTTTTAAAATTTCATACAATTTTATATTGAACATTTCAGTATAAACGTAGGCCTTTATTTCAATTATGATTATTAATTCTATTAAAACTTAGTCCGACCAACTAAATTCTTATAAAAATAAACGTATAAAAACACATTTTTATAGATAGATAGTCAATGATTAAGTTATAATGGACCAGAACAATATTTTACAGAGCGGTTTATTTTAATATTCTTAGGTATAATTACATTAGGTGCTTCCGTGAGTTTCGAGTATAATAGTCTGTGGCCAGCAGACCGTATTATACATGGTATTCGAATTTGGTACGCGTATTCAGTTTTTACTGCCTCATTGGCACTGGTTACCATAATCCTTTTAATGGCGAACATTGGCGTAATCAACCTATGGCAAACGCTAACTTTATGGCGAGTCCATGATAGATTATCTCCTGGAATAATAATTAGTGCTACTGTTGATATATTTAGGAAATTCTGAGACCTTTTGTTTGTATTTGCCCAAGAACAGTTGTTTGGTCTTTGCTACGTTTATAACAAGATCTTTGTTGTGGCAATATTTGAAGGCAGTGTAGGGGAGATCCTTGTACCTCAGGCCACCATAGATTTTTAACTTTATGAAGCCGATACAATTGATTTATTAGCATTTGTAGGTTGGTATTAGGTTGATATTAGCTTCAACTGTTTGAGATTGCTGTAGAGTACTGCAATTATTTCAGGGAAGACATGTCTGGTTTTTGGCTACTAATCTAGAGGTGTTTATTATCTAAAGGTTGATTTTGGTTGGAAGAACAGTAGAAGTTAGTTACTAAAGTTACTAAAACAATTTTTAAATAGTCATACGTCAAGTCTTGTTATCTGCAGTTGTCACTTTTGATGGATATTATCAATACATATAAAATAACACAAATAAAATAGTAAAATATTATCAGAGTTGGTCGCAAATAAATATATTTGAATTTTCTCTACCGTTCTTCCAACCAAAATCAGGGTATATAATTTTTCATTGCGTTCAGCAGCTAGCGGGCTATTCTATCATAAAATTCACTTCGGAGAGCACTTCTAGAGGTGCTTAATATTTAGAATGTTTACTTACCTTCAGTAGTTAGGGGCCTATGTTACCATAAAAAGCACTTCAGAGAGCTTCTAAAGGTGTTAAATATTTAGAATTTTTCCTTACCTTCAGAGTCTATGGTGTTATATTGCCATAAAAATAACACTTCAGATAGCTTTTAGAACTGTTATCATTTAGAATTTTTTGAAGCCTCCAGCATTTGTGGAATGTGCTCACCAACCCCCAACCCTGGGATTATTGACTGACTACGGCCTTATAATAAAGGTGATAGAAATTAATGGTAACTGGTGTGTTGAGGGTGTACCTCAAAGATTTTAACACACATTGACCGAGTTGTTGGGTTTATTTGTCCTTCATATAAGGAGAGACACATTATAAAATAAATATGGTGAGAAATTGTACCTTGGACCAGAAATGTGTTTTGTAGCTTGTCCCATGGCTCTAGGTATAAGAATCATGGCCCAAGGTACTCCCAAGAGAAAATTATTTTTTGAATATTTGATGTGTATAATAACATAAAATATATTATTTTGTAGCACGGAATATAAAAAATTGCTTTTATTTCAAATGCCAAGATGTAAGGAAGGTCCCAAGCTACTCAAAATCTTGGAAAATAATCTAACTGCAGAAATAAAAGCTGTAAATAAAAAGAGGAAGATCAGTTCGAGTTGCACCAAATAAATTTGATTTCTCTCGCAACACACTACAGTGGCATCTTGCCGCTCATCAGGGAATGCTTTTAAATCTTTAAACTAATTTAAAATTTCAATTTCTGTAAATCCATAGTCCTAAAAGTGTGCTTTAGCTCGTTGGATCATGTATTTAATTATCAAACAAATAAATAAAAAAACAGTGATGGGTAGGAGAGGAAGAATCATATTTCCAATTTCCTTTTCGGGATTCAATGTGTATTAAACATTATACTCAGTTTTAGTACCAAATGAACTATATAGCATGTGTTATTAGCTAACGATGATAGAACCATATTTCATGTTTTGGTTTTAAAGATTTTATATGTGCAGTGCGTAAGTATGTGGTTTTAATATGTATATTTATTATCGATTCTATATTTTATATTATTACTGAAGTTAATTTGATCATTTATTGTAATGGTAGATATGCAGTTTGATCCCAATTGAAGATTTTAAAAATCTTTTATCCTAAGGCTCAAAGTATACATGCATGGTGTACCTTGGGCCACGTGCAGCTATTATTTGAAATTGTGTTTTTTTATATGATAATAGATAATTGAAAAATTGTGATAAATACTACAAATAGCACAATTATTTATGTTTATATTGCACTTAAAAGGTCGATAATAAATTCAAAATCAACAACAATATAATTTTTGGAAATTATCCTACCCGAAGTACAAGGGTCTACCCTATACATCAATGTAGGAGAGTGAGTAAACATTAGGAGGGGGGGGGGGAATCCTCAGTAAACCCAATCGAGATTCCACCCCAATCTTCCCGTCAACAGTAGGCCAGTCTAACACGAGATTGACCCCCTAGACCAGGGATATTCAATTGGCGGCTAGGAGGCCACATCCGGACCACCAAGCTCCACAGATTGACCCACGGATTTAAAGTCCAATTACTGTATCACTTGAGATGCGTCGTGTAGCTTATACGGTATGTAGAGGCGCCTGAGGTTGAACAGCCAGAGAGATCTTCAGTTTCTTATCAGTGATGAGGGAAGATGCAAGCCCAGTGTTACCCGGTCCTTGGCACCACCAACATCGTGTGTTTGCAAGGGAGTGCGAGCTTACCCTCCAGTAGCGTGCGTCTCCCTCTCTAGACCCGGTATATCTCCCTCCAAGAGCCACTACAGAACGGTTGAGCTATATAACATATTCTTGCTTTTGACCTTCAACATTGCAGGTGGCTGAGAGTGACTCCCAACTCTTCTCCTCTCCACCCAACAGCAGCCGATGTCTTGCCAGTTGATATTTGCCTAGCTTATTGTTCGTACGTTATTTATAGTATTAGCGGAGTGCTTTGCTTGTAATTAGTCTTATTGTAAGTTTTCTATAGTGAAACTTTCTACTTTGAGTACGGTAATAAGAAAAGGAATTTTGCTGAAAATTAATTTCACAAAAATATATCACTATTATATATATATATATATATATATATATATTATATATATATAATTATCGTTCACTCCTCCCCTCCCTTTAAACTACAAAAGTATAATTTATTAACGTTCCAAATTACTGCCAGATTGAATTAAATGTCTAGCCCGCCAAATATTATGAATTTTTGAAATGGCCCGCTTGGATAACTACAATTGAATTGCCTTGCTTTAGACCATTGGACCGCCTAGGCGGGTATATTTATTTTTGTTTCAAGAGTATAACATAAATTCATTAATTTTAAAGCCAGTATTCTATTTCAAGTACAACAGATGGGAAAAATTAATACAATTAGCATGATTTTTATTCTCGTTCAAAATAAATTAATAACCTATACTTTTATTGATTTTATGAAAAACCGGCGAATGAATCAATATATGACAACATGGCCGCATGACTCATTTCTTTTGTTTAGAAATGGCAGGTATACTTGAAAGTGTGAGGGAAGATGATTTTGTGGAATATTACATATTTCCTCCCGGAATTGAAGATGTCATCAATGCCAATGAAGAAACTAATAATATTTTACAAAGCTTATTAACAAGAGTACAAACTATAGTTGGCCAATACACCGACAAATATATATGGCACAAAGACAGTTTCAATATTGTTGCAAGGGGCGAGTATACATTCACAGGGGAGATTTCTGTAAAAAGTAAATTAAATTAAATGTTTAATTTCCATTGTTACATATTATTTATTAGTATTTAGATATTATATAGTTGTGTAAATTGTTAAACATCATTTTTTAATGGTAACAAAAGGCAAATTTAAATTTAAACTTTGTTCAAACTATTTGATGGTTCGTTAAAAATTAATCCAAACAATGTGCTTAGAGGCATTGGCGTAACGGGGGATGATTTTAGAGGCCACGAACCCCCACATTTTATTTATTGAAAACTAAAAGTATTTTTTTTTTTGTTTTTTCGTTTTTACTGATAAAATACATATCATTACAAGACTACAGATTCTGGGAAATTAGGCCTTTTGTTAAAAACGCTAAAACATTATCACTAACATATTGCTTAGGGTTAAAATATAAAGACCTAAGCGCCCCCCGCCCAAGTTCTTAATAACTGTTGGTTAGAGGATCTTTATTTTGCTTTAAGGATGGAAAAAAAAGTTATAATAAGCAAGTGCGATAGGTATTCCAAATGGTAAAACAAATTATTAACATTTAAAATAAACTAGTCTTTCTTGAGCTAAGGATCTTGGGTTCTATTCCCGGCATGGCCAAAAAAAAAATAACATAGGCCTAGGTGAAATGTGGGTTTCCCTTTTCCCAGTGATGAAATAACAACTGGGGGCCGAGTGTTATGTAGTGTAGGTCGTAAGTCGAGTGCTAATATAATGTCGGTTCAGAAAGTGCACATTTAACACCTAAAATAAAAAATAAAATAAAGGGCCATGTTATAGGAGTTGGTAAAAGGTGTATCAACCTGGCATCCTAACCTAGAATTTATGTGGTTCTCATATAATGGATTGTTCTCAACTATAAATCAAATAATACGAAACTGCACACTTGTTAGTACAGTTAATTGATTTGGCATGCGATGGAAAGGCAGATGTTGGTCTCTTTATGTTCACACAAACACCAAATAAAACCAAACTACTAACCATGTGTTCTTATTCACAGATAACTCGCCACATCTGTATGGTGCCACACATTATGGTGAGAACATTGAAGATGAGTGGTTCATCGTGTTCCTGCTGCTTCAACTAACTAAAGAGATTGACGATATTGTCATCAGGTGAGACAGTTGCCTCTAAGGTTGCCAATTATTTCTTATATAATTTCGAAACAATAACCCAATTCTAAGCTGTGGAAGTACAATAATAAACTCATGTTCAGGGTGGTGCGAAAAAGTCTTTACTCGTGATATCTCTTGTTATTTATTAATATAGAGCAAAAATTTAAAAAAATATGCTAGTAGGTTACCTTATGCATGACATTTGCATTATTTTTTAAACTTTGGCGTTGTCATATAATGGGTCATGCCCTGTTTTTACCCTTTGTTTGTCCTCATAATCTGCGATCTAGACAAAGTAAATTGTACTCAGATTCTCTGTGTTTTAAATAAAATTGGATAGTAAAAAGGTGATAATCAGCTGTTTTTTTGCAATATTATTATTATTATTATTATTAGCATTGCGTTTTACTACCCGTTCGGGTTATACGCACTGTTGCAATCCATCATAGCTCAACTTCAATTGTGTGAATTACCGCACAGATTCTGCTTTTTTTATTTTTCGGCAAGAGTGTGAATCAAGCTTTAGCGTAGAGTGGAGCAGAAAGAAATTTATTAACTTCTGGGACATTTTGTGTACCGTGTGGGGTTCACCCGGGAAACAAAACATTTTAATTCTAGGGCTCTCCCAGATAATCCAGTATTGTCAGCAACCCTAGTTGCTGCAGAACTTGCATCTTGATGGTAGGCTACTAAGTTAGTTTATTTTATTATTAGGTGAATTGTTAAAATATTGAAATTAATTTATCAAAAATATACCTTTTTCTTACTCTTAGTACCACATCACACTACCTGTTCCGGTTATACACCTATGTACTAATTACACTTATGTGTTAGGGATTAGGAAGGTTGAATTTAGAATAAATTTACACACATTTGCATAGAGAGAAAGTGGAAAACCACCCACATTAAACCTGACCAAAATCAAACCTCAATCTCCCTGTCTTTGGCAGTCTAGTTTATTGCAAAAGTGACTCTTCGGACCATGCAGCCGTTGACTCGAGCTATTTTTAGTTAATTTACAAGCAGCGGTGCTAGAGCCTTGACTTTGACCTGAGTGGTATCAGTTTGAATCCCTGCTGGGCTATTGGTTGGAATACGGATATGTACATTTGTCCTGTGTCTGAAGACTATGTACATTTTGAGCAGGTGGTAAGCCACATGGTTATAAAGTTTATTCAAGTGTTAACTCCTAACAGTATTAAGACAAAGGTTGCCTGATGAAATGTATATTTGGTGCGCAGGGTCGTGGACACTGACGGAGAGTTCCTTCTCATTGAAGCGGCCGAATATTTGCCCAAATGGGCCAATCCAGAAACATGTGAACAGAGGGTAAATTACACTTGTTGATTGTAGGAATAGTCTTGATTCATATTTTTGATTTTTAAATGTTTACCTTTATTTTTAAATTGTCAATTTTTATTACATTTATTTTATATATTGTACTCTATGTATTGTGTTCGCAAAACAATAAATAAAAAGTTTAGGGGTGTGTGACGTCCACTTTTTCAGTTTGAAGCGAAGTCAAATCTATTAATATAAAACCTATTCATGAAGCTGAATCGAAGTTCAGATATTAAAAAAAGAGTTAGATTAAAATATCATAGGTACTTTGCATAACATTATAAATTTATTATTAAATATATTATTTATGCTCTATTCCAAACATAATATATTTCGTCTTAAAATGATAAATTATGCTATTATTACAAAGTGTAATTTAATTATATTTTTATGTGAACAATAATTTGTGATGAAAATAGCTGTAGAAAAAAAATAGTTTTCAGTATTTTTTTTGGCAAAGCTTGTAATTGTCAAATCTGGAATTTTACTTTGGAATTAAATTCGAAACTAAGTTTTAAAAACTTCGCACAGTCCTAAAAAATATTAATAGTAAAAAAAAACTGTGCGGCTATATTTGTTAGACTCAAGATCATTAGAACATAAAGTTGATTTAGATTAGTTCCACATTTGCAATTCACCGGTAATAAAGGGAATCAGCTAAAAACTAGAAATTGTCACAATGAAAAATAACACATTTCTTAATATTGTTTTGTTTAAACACCAGAACATCATGATATTAATAACTATCCTCAGATTACTTTGATACAAATAAGAATTGAGAGTATCAAAGAATCGAATTTGTAATCCTAAGTTGTTTGACTGTTGTGAAGCTAAACTAAAGTTTCCCAGCTATAATCTGAGTTGTCAACTTGTGTCCCAGGTGTACTTGTACAGAGGCGGTCTGCACTTGGTCCCCCTGACTGAAGGTAACTCCCAAGAGCACGTGTTGGAGGTGAAAGAGGGTGTGGCTCAGGTGAGAAGAGACCCAACAGGGACCATGGTCCACCCGAATATACAAGAGGCTGTGTTCCAGAAGATAGCAGGGTCAGTATATAGATACGTTGTCATTCACCACACCGCTAAAACCCTCCAGACAGCAAAATGAATGTATTGCATGAAGAATAACAAATTAAAGTGTAATCAATGTTGTTGGTATTTAATAATACTGATAAAACTTTGATGAGTAATTCATCAGCACGAAGTGTATTTTCATTTACTGGTTTAGAGGAACAAGTAGGAGTATGCAATACTTCTAAACTTCGACTTGGCTTCGAAAATTATGAAGTTTCATCAAAATATTGACAGCTAAAATATTAATTTCATGTTAATTGCTGCTTTGTCGAACACTCATATACATTACAAATTAATATTCATACCATCAAATCTGAGATAAATGGAATTTATAAGATTAGCTAAATATTTTTTGTAATAAAACCTCCTCAAAGTGCTTGAAAGTTCTATAAATAAAAACAATTTAAAGTGTAAATAAATGACCAATTTTTTTTATCTTAACTACAATTCTGCTTCGAGAATATTTCATAATCTGCTTAGATGGACACATGGTATATGGTGTCACTCTTGGACTAGACTATAATGCCGATGACAGGAAGATCAGGGTTCGAATTCTGGTTAAATGTACTGAGCGTGATTTTTCTTAAACTGTCCCGTCCTCCCTCCTCCCCCAAGCAAATTATGGTACACTGTCTATAATTCAAACTTCCTCATCCCTACTACTTCCTCCAGGTATCCTGGTAAGGTGACAGAGCACCTCCACCGAGCCACAGCGTATGTTCCTGTTGGGGTGGCAACACTGCTCAAGAACAGACCCAACCTTGTGGCGCTGGCCGTACGGGCCTTTTGCAACAGGGACCCCATCGACATGAAGGTGTGCATGCGTTTGAGTAAGGAT
The DNA here is from genome assembly GCA_902141385.1 of Timema californicum. Lineage (NCBI taxonomy): Eukaryota > Metazoa > Arthropoda > Insecta > Phasmatodea > Timematidae > Timema > Timema californicum. The sequence continues at coordinate 93,436 of CABFOW010000785.1, read as the reverse complement.
GTTGTGTTGTAGTGGTACAACTCGCTGGTCCTCAAGATTTAGTGGTAGGGGACCAGAGGCAAAGGATCCTTGGTACTTTTAACAAGATATTGATCACTGTTACTGTCCCAAGTTAAGTTAGTTTGTAAGCAGTGTTTAAATAACTCCTTTTGTAGAAAATACCAAATTTCCAATGATAAAAGATTTAAGGTGGGGGTACTCAAGAAAAGGTCAGTGTTTTTGCAGTTTTTATATCAAAACTGGAGTTTAATAATGCCAGTTTATATTTTCATTTAAAAAGTTTCTCATATAATGCTGTTGTGCTCATGACCGATATTCAACAACTGTTGATATCATCATAGAAGAAAATTAAACTCTTTGTTTCTACTGGAACCATATTTTATTTATCTTGGGCAAAAAGAGTTTTGCTATAAAAACTTGCAAACACACTTACCTAGTCTTGTGTGCCCTACGTTCCCACCTTAAGTGTTATTCACTATATGAACGACCAGAAATTGTCCAATCAGATGTTATTGTTCCTGCAGGTTTTCCGAGCGATGCGTTATTTCCCCCCAGAGAACCGCGTGAAGGTGAGTGTGATGCTCACCAAGTGTCTATACGCGATGGTGACCCACCAGCAGTTCCAACCAGACCGACGTACCGGATGGAACCTGCCACTGGTACACAGTCCTGACTACAAGTCCCACCTGTTGGGCGTGAAGTTGGCGTGTGGGTTTGAGATCCTGGTGGCTCAAGCTAGGAACAGCAGCGGAGACATATCTGATGATATTTTAAACGACCGTGGCTGGTTACTGTACCTCACTAGTCTCGAAAAGAATGGATATTTTAGGGTCAGTCCAATTTTTTCTTATTCTAAGTCAACTTCCAGTATAGCCTATATAAGCTCCAATGTACTTATTTAGACTTGTATTATTATTATTATTATTATTATTAGTATTAGCACTGCGTCTAAATACCCGTCCGGGTTATACACACTTACGCTAATGTGTAATGGTAGGGTGATTGTGAGATGAAATGGAGGACCTACAGTTTAACGTGGAATCCGAACCACGGTGGAGGCCTGCCATTCCTCACATTCACAAGATGTCTTGTCAGAGGTGAAGGAAGGGTTTGGTAATCAGATAAATCTGTGCCGGGTTTTGCTAAATAAACTTGTATATTGATATAAAAAGTAGGGAAAAAAACTTGGGGAAAAGAGTGGGGACTAAAATTTATAACATATCAACTTTAATATATATTACTATGAATAGAAAAATTACAGCTAAAAAGTTTGTCGTTTTTTTACTATTTTTGGCCTGTTATAAACACAAAATATTTAAATAACATCAATTAAAAAAACTTTATATAATATTTTATTAAATTATATGCCTTAAACACCATGTTGACCTTATATTATATGTATACACTGTGTTGTGCCTCACTGTTCAGTCAGCCCTAGTATCTCTCCTCCGCACTTGCACCGAGGAAGCAAGGGTGAGATGGTACTGCCATGTAATGAGGATGTTGGAGTACATGAGGTAGTAGAGGAAGCAAGGCTGAGATGGTACTGCCATGTAATGTAGGATGTTGGAGTACATGAGGTAGTAGAGGAAGCAAGACTGAGATGGTACTGTCATGTAATGAGGATGTTGGAGTACATGAGATAGTAGAGGAAGCAAGACTGAGATGGTACTGTCATGTAATGAGGATGTTGGAGTACATGAGATAGTAGAGGAAGCAAGGGTGAGATGGTACTGTCATGTAATGAGGATGGAAAAGAAGAGAATGATGTAGATAAGGTATGTGGGGAAAAGACCGCAAGTGAGAGCAATAAAGAGATGAGAGGAGAAGAATGGTAGAAGGAAAGAGGAAGACCCAGTCACAGGCTGGAAACAGTTGGGTGTGGGTGTGGGTGTGTGTTCTCCATATATAATAATGTGTCCTGGAATCGTGAATGGTATCTGGTTGTAAGGGTGTAATGAACCTGTTGCAGGATCTTTTGGAGGGCTCCCTAGGTCACACAGAACTATTGAACAAGGCTCGGCAACACTACTTGGACAACCGGGAGGCTGTGCCATGCCCAGCTCCTGTGGGGCAGGTGGTGCTGGATTTGTTGAACAGCCTGGAGATTGACTTGGAGGAGCTGAGTAGGGAAGAGGGATCCTTGCCACCACCAGATGGTACGCAGACAGACTAAGGTCTTCCATGACAACTTACAGTAGTTGGTGTTGGCCTCGGTCTCTGTACCTGATGATCGTGGGTTCATAGCCAGTCAGGGTCAACAGATTTTTCTTAAGTGGTATAAATAAATCTGTAGTACAACTTCTTTTGGAGAGGAAAGTAAAGCTGTCGGTCCCATATTGAGTGTGGCATGTGAAAATACCTTTCCCGACGAAATTGATAGGGCCTTTTGCTCTCTCTCTCTCTCTCTCTCATAGAAATTCTAGAATGTTGATATACTATTAATACCCATAAAATAATAATAATAATATCAGACATTATAGCAAATTTTCTCTTTTTAGCTAAGGGTCCCAGGTTTGATACTGTGCATGGCCATCATTGGTGAGATGTGGGTTTCCCCTTTCAGAACACGGTGCTTTAACGGCTGGGGGTTGTGTCTGGTCTAGATTTAAGTTGGTTTTAAATAATTTGATCATGGTTGCATGCTGATATAATCAGTCGGTTCAGAAAATACACATTAAATACCTCAAATAAAAGAAGAAAAACAAAAAATAATATAGTAAAATGTTGGCTGCAAAAATAATATGTGTTTGTATTTGATAAAAGGTGGTCCAACTGCCCAGTTGTGAGAACATTATCTTGTGTTAACCAGATGACAGTTGGCTGGAAGTCTCTCCATGCGACTTGGAATCCATGATGGAGGAGCGCTATGGCAGGAACCAGTTCCTCAACGTCTCCAACAAGAGTGACCCTGCTGACCTAACCTCCCAGCTGACCAAGTTCCTAGACCACATGTCTAGTCTGGAAGGGGTAGAGTTTCCCAGGTGACTACAACACACTCTGGTTGCATGTACCGCAAAAATAATACTAATTCAGGCAGGACCTTGTGATCAGCCGATCAAAACTGTATCATTTTCTTGATGCAAGTGGGTCAAATTCACTATAATACGAATCCAGAATATTGTAAAACCTTATGAAGACGAGAAGAAATAAGAATAAAATATAAACAGTAACTAAATGGGAACATTCAGTTGAGAGTTAAATTAATATTCTGGGGTCTGAATCACCAATAAACCGTATTAGAGTTGTAAAAAACACATTCCAATTAAAAATCTTGGATTATATATTCTCTCGAATCTCCCTAAGGATGCTAGAGTAGGGTCCCAACCCCATTTAAAATAGATGGACTTTTACACTCTAATATTAAATATTTAACTTTCAGCCAAAACAGTAGTCAAACCTTATTTAACTGCTGCTGGTTGGTCACTACTTTTATCATATCGTGGCAAGAATAGAGTATTTGTTCACCATGATTATATAAATAATACTTTTAGGTTATAAAATGAATTATTGCCTCTTGGCTTGAAGATGGGTTAGTAAGTTAATCCAAGGAGGCAAAGATTAGAAGGGTAATTAGGTGTGAATTAAAACCAATTGACTCAACTTATAAACTAACATAAAACCAGAACAGACACAACATCCAGCTGCTGGCCATTAATTCATCACTGTGAAAGGGTAAACTCACATTTCGGCGATGCCAAGAATCGAACCGGGGGCCCATAGCTCAGTAGAAGGACACGCTACCGACCAAGATAGTGTAATATGTGTAGTAACTGCATTTCTCACCTGTCCACAGTGCAGAGGCAGCCGCAACACTCCCTGTGAGGCCCAAGCGGGGCATCAAGATCAACAAAGTGAAGGGGGTCACCACCACCAGTGATATCGAGGTGACCGATTCACCCTCCAGTGGAAATACAGTCACCTTCAACCCAGACACTTTCTCCTGTGCCGTTCAGAACATTCTGGGTCTGTATAAACCACCGGCTTGATTGCACTCGGTTGAGATTCAAGCTACTGTTCAGTTGATAGATAACATGTGTTTGTGTTTGCAGACTTGGTGATACCAGAGGACAGTTGGGACCTAGAGAGTGATGGTTCTGGAATGAGCTCATACGAAGACGAGGTGGATATGGACTTGGATCAACTCAAAACAGGTTTGTGTGATCATTGGTTCGGGGTGTGTTGACATTTCACACTCTTGTGTTGATCAAACTGGTTGACAGGCTTGTATTGATACTTTACAGGCAAGAAGATGCCGGAAAGTGAGATAAAGCAATACATGGACCAGATGGACAAGGAGCTATCGAGCACTACTATTGGTCACAGCTTCGAGAAGAGTAACTGCTCTAAACACAAGGTAGTGATCAAAAAAGGGAGAGTCTGATTGATGGAATGTGGTTTGTAGAGCAAGGGAGAGTTATATAATACAAATTTCTTAATGCCCCTCTAGGGTGTCAACGGAACGTCCAAATCAGAGGAGGAGAGTTTTGATGATATAGAGAACTTCAAGCCGGTTGACATTGACATGAATGCTCTGAAAAACATATTGGCGTCATACCAGTCACAGCTGGGTGGAGCTGGCCCCTCCACTAACCTGCTGGGCCCCATGGGGGTGCTACTAGCGACAGAGACTGAGTTTGAGGAAACCTAAATTTGTTGACAGCTAAGGGGTGAATGAGAAAGAAGTGTATGAGGTAATTTTCTCTCAATACTTTACAAAGTATAATTAATTGATTGTAAATATGTGCATCTAGAATTTGGCTGTCCATTGTGCCATGGATATTGTATAATAAACCAGCCGGCTTGTTTTCCCAAAAGTACCCCTTGTGGCTGTACAATGTTCCATCCCTCTTGAGTAATTTGATAGATAAGTGTCCTATAAGGTGTTACTAGAGTTAAAAGACTACTTATCAGCCAGTGAGTTATGAATGCAATTCATTATTTGTGTACAATTATTATACTTGATCATCACAACTATTGCTTCATTTGGTTGTAATTCTACCAATAGTAATAGATACCAGCATGCAACTACAATCCAAGATTTCTTGTGACACATTATCACCTACTAGCTCTTGTAATAGTTAGACTTTTTTTTTTGTTTGGTTTTAAATATTCTGATCTTCATAAGCCCAACTGTGTTAAGTGTACTTTTTTTTATTCCTTATTTGGAGATTAAATGTACAATTTTTTTTATAATAAAGTATACATGATTTAAATACCATTGTTTATCCTACCTTGTATGTTCATTTAGGAATATAACATTTATTTGATTGGTTTGAACCATTTGGGCACCTTGTTACTGGGCCCTGCATCTTGACCTGGAGAGGGTCTATTGGTGTCACTGCTAGTACCAACTTGCTTAGATGTAGAGGACTCAGGCTTCTCGAAGCTAGTGTTGGATCTCGCAGGTGCACTAACGGGTCGATTGGCTGGTACGAGACCTCTATAGCATCAAAAATATACTGGCATCATAAAATTATAGCTGCACTCGCTGTCCAATGCCAGCAAAGTTTAACAAAACTTAAGGCATTAGCTGTGTGCGAAACTTTGACTTGGCTTGTGGCTTTGAAAAAAGGATCAAAAATATACTGGCATTTATGATTGGGATTATACAATTATAGCTGCACTCGCTGTCCAATGCCAGCAAAGTTTAACAAAACCTAAGGCATTAGCTGTGTGAGAAACTTTGACTTGGCTTGTGGCTTTGAAAAAAAAATCTTACTTTACCAATAAAGAATATTGACGGATAAAATACTTTATTCACGTTCAACTATTGCAAAGTGATAACAGTATTTTATTTGGAAGAAGGTGCAGGAAAGGTGTATAGAAACATATAAAAGGGGGACAAATACAATATGGCCTATACAATGAAAAGAAGAACACAGTTCACACTTTACACTGCTGCCAATGGACAAAGAAAATTGATCATCACCGCCCAATCCCCCAACCTAGGTTTCATTCAATCGGAACTCATCAGGGAGGAGTGTGAAACGCACAACACAACTTCCTAAAAGAGAAAACCAAAAAACAAAAAAAAGAGGAGAAAAAGGAAAATGGTAAAGAATTATAGGATACATAGATAGGAACATGTAAAAGGAATAACATAAAGGACAAACACAGGAAAATTTGAAGTGCTGTCCACACGTTCAGGAATATATCCTGTCAACCATTTTGTTTAATAAGTTGAACTTTTATTGGTTCTGCTGATTCAAGCTCTTACAACAATGGATTCAAGCTTAAAAGTTCCTTAACCTATTCCCTACCAGCTATGTAACATTTTTCCCCATTGATTAAACTTATTTCTAAATCTGCACATTCTTTTTCCAATTTCGAATTTTCAGGAATTGTTTTGGTGTAGTATAAAAAGGACCATGTATAATTAAACTTGGATAGTTGTGTGAATCGAGTGATGTATTCTCAATTGCATCGATCATAGGGTAAAAGACATTCATTTTAAACAATTCTTCAGGACCTATTGGTGCCTCGTCTACAGCCTCATACTCAAATAATCTCTTCTTTCTTCGAGATCGGACTGGCTTAAAATTAGGATCCACCCCAGCCTGAGAAGCAATTTCCTTAGCTGTTATCAGAGCAGACAAATAACCGCGGTACTCTTTCACAAATTCTGAGCAGTTTTTCAGCAATTGTGAAGCGTTTAGTAAATTCATAGTTTCAGACTGTATAGCCATACTTACAATGTTTATTTGAAACAAAATATCATACCAAGCTACCATTGTAACTATCAACTCAAATTGTTCCATGTTCTGAATCAGGGACAAAGCTTCTGATGCTGCAACTGAGTCATTCGTTTCTTCGTGAAGATCTAAAAGGGTGTCACGAATTGAAGAGAAGTGGTAACGAACTGCAGCGAGTCTAGAAACTCTACTCTCCCAACGAGTTTCGCAAACTTTTTTCAGTGGTAGTCCTTCTACGTGTTTAGATATCAGTTCCCATCGCTTTGTTGATCCAGAGAATAGAAAAAACATTCTTTGAAGAAATCCAATTAAGTAGTATATAGGTGCTTGGGTTTTATTTTTTGCGTAGATGGCTTGTTGTTGCATTTTAGGCGCCCCCCTATGACGGCACCCAGTGCATTCCCACCACCCCTGGGTAACAACACTCGACGGACAAATATCAGGTGTTGAGGAGTTCTTAGTATCTAAGGTAAGTTAGAACTAATTATATATTCAACGTAAGTAGCAGAATTCTCATATTAGCCAAGTACCACCACTTATGTCCCATTTGTCATTTGGTACTGACTGTACTAGAATCCTATGGGTATTTCCTCTCACCCCTTCGCCTTTCATACTCTAGAGCGATTGGAGCGCTTAACTACGAAATTCAATGTTTTCTGTTTCGAGAAAGAGTTTTCACACTCATAATGGTTTATTGCTTCATTTTTTAGCTTGATTTTATTATTATACACCTTCACATGCAGATTCCTACAGGCTGACCAATACAATTACAGTTTACTATAAAATATACCTCTGTAGGAATGACAGTTTTTTTTCAGTGAAAAATGTTAGTCTGCATAAATATTGGAAGGACATTTTTAGGAAAAAAACATCGCACCATATTTGGGCCAATAAGGTAATCGAATATTGTTATGATAATTTGGTTTATCAGATTACGGTATTAAAAAAAAGTGCAGTCAATTATTTAATGGGTAAATTTAGTGTTCCTCTGAAAGGAACCATACAAACTGGTTGATAAGCTGTAAAATATATTTGGAAGACCAGGTGGGTCAAGTGGTGGACAAGCTCATGCAAAGGAGGAAATAGTGAGAGACAACTGGTAGACCAATTGAGTGGGTGCCATCTAACTTTACAAACATTTGTTTACATTTTGTTGACCAGTTGGTTGACTAACAGTTTGCTTGCACCCATATTTTAGCTGGTTGGCCAGCTAACAATATAAGAATGAATTTAGCAGCAAACTCTGATAAATAATAAAATCGTTGCGGACTTGTATTTACCTGGAACGGCAAGCGGCTATTTCTGCGGCATTCACCGAGGTAAACTGAGACAAGATGTCAGCCTTGAGGTAAGTCCCCGTCTCCAATGACTCGTCCATCCCGAAGTGCAACAGGGCGTTAGGCACACAGCCAGCGTCTATTAGCCTGACTTCAGGGAGCAACACTTGCTTGGGTGGAGTAGTGACTGAAATACACATAACCAATAACTCACATTGCTGGGTAAATTTAGTTGCAACAAATCTGGGCTGATGTTTTCACATATGTTATCCATTCGCCTCGCATGCTGAACTTCTCATTTTCTTCCCTTTTTCTCTATTTCGTGTATTGGCGCGTCTAAGTGTAATAATAGTGCTTATGTGTGTCAAGTTACAATGCAACCCGCCTTGAAAGATGACGTCAAAAACTCCAAGTAGGCACCGTCGTTAAATTCCAAATTTGGTTCGAAAATCATAAAACTTGTGAATAGCTAATACAACACATTTTTGAGAATTCAGATTTTAGAAAATTAAGGATGTCAATGAGATAGTCGGTGTTTTACTCTCTTCAGCTGAAGAAGGAGATAGAAGTACCTCAAAAATTACAAAATTATGTGTTTTGTTGTGTTTTAATTGTGAACTCTAGAGGCCTACAGTTTCCTGTCAAGTGTGTAGGCCTTGCCCTTCTATCCTTTTTTTTCAATGTTTAATTTAAAATAGTCGTTTGGCGCCATTTTTCCAAAGGATGTCAATACTAGAAATTAGCCAGACTAGAACACTAATGGGAGACTTAGTTTTAAAAAAGGGTGGTATTTGCACTAATTTCCCCTTCCAACATACTTGAGAGTTTAATATTCTGGTAGTTTTTAACAATATGCCAACATAACTGTCTATTTAGTTTTAGCACCACGTCGGGTTATACACCTATGTACTAATTATGCTATTGGGCTAGGGATGAGGAGGTTGAGCTTAGATGAATTGTACCCACATTTGAATGAAAGTAGAAACCACCATTGGTACACCTGATCAGAATTTAACCACGATCTCCCTGTCAATGCAAGAATGACGCCTTAGACCATGCGGCTACCAAAGCAAGTATTACACTATGGATTGATATAAATCTGTCAAGGATACAAGGACCGTAATAAGATGCGAGACTCACAAAGGTGGAAGGACGCTTGAGGATCTGCCAAGTGTCCTCTCACAAACTCCATGACGGCACTGACGGGTTCCAAAGGAGTGAAGGTTCCTTGCAGAACCGTGCGGTCAGGGAACTGAATACGTAGAACTACTATGCGATAGTGATGAAGTTGGTTCAACACCCGCTTGTTCTCTTCTAGCTCCCGCAGAGCGCTGGTGGTCAGAGGAGCCTCCTCCATTTGCTCCCTGGAGGGATAAATGTGGATCCCTTTAGTCCTTTGAACCCTACTTATTCAACCTCAACCAATATTTTTATTCAATCATAAAAGTTTTTCTTTCTAAATGATGTTTAAATTTCATCAGCATTTTATATTGTAAAATTAGTCTTTTGCAACCAATATTTAAACAAAATGTTCATTGTAAATTATATACAAGCTGTGTGGTTGATGTAGGATTCAGTTACCTGTGTGGTTGATATAAAATTCTGTCAGCTGTGTGATTGATATGAACCCTTGCTACCATTTTGTACTTGGCTATTTGTGTTCTAAAATCCTTTTATCTATGCCTCATACTATATTCCTTTCAAAAACAAAACAAGTTTACTCAATTGCTGACCTTGACATTTCAATAACCATCTGCTGCGCAATACCCTTTTGTTAGGTTCTTTTAGGCTACTTCGCCCCCCCCCCCCCACCCCATTACCCAAACTTCACAAAACACACCCAGAGAGAAGAGTAAACAATAAGTCACAAATACTAGTATTTGAAAAGCCCTAATATGAAGTTTACCTTTGTTTTTTAAGTTCCTTGTAGATTGACCTTGCATCATCCAAGGTCAGTTCGAAAAAGTCTTCAGGTAAGTCCTCATATCTGATGGTCTGTGCTGTGTTTAGATTAAAGGCTATTGCATTTCTTTCTCCCAGCTGAAATCAAATATAAAATAATTAATTCCAAATGGCAAATAATAAAAAGTGGGCAATCTACTCTCTTCATCAAAAGTTTCTCTTAAAAAAAAAGCAAGTGGTTACCCTCCCCCNCTTTCTCCCAGCTGAAATCAAATATAAAATAATTAATTCCAAATGGCAAATAATAAAAGGTGGGCAATCTCCCCTCTTCATCAAAATTTTCTCTTAAAAAAAAAGCAAGGGGTTACCCTCCCCCCCCCCCTTTTTTTTTCTCCGTGTTAAAATGTTTACAAATTGCAGCCATCACTTTGATGGTCAGCCTATATACACCATAAGGGCGTTCAAAAGAAGGGAGGAGTTAATGTTTATGTTTTAAATTTTAGTTCTGGCAGGAGATCAAATAGTGGATGCGTTGAATTGGTTTACATAGTTAAATCAATAAAACCGTATATAATTTTAAATTTATTTAATGTACAACATTTCTGATATTACCTATTTAAATAAATATATTGCACTTGTGCTCGATAATTTGAGATCTATTAAAAGTTTGACATCAATAAAGTTATCATTTATTATCTTAATTAATTCTGTCTACTAATTATATTGGCTATTAATCACAGATGAACATAATCTAAACTTCTTTTTTCAGCTTGCGAGATAACAAATCAAATAAGTCCTCAAATTGGAAATGTCAAATAAAATGTATATGAACGTGTTCCATGACTGGCCTGTGTTAAACGCCAAACAGAAACCACTAGTTAGAGCCCCACTCCTAGTTGCAAGCCTATTTAAAACATTACAAATAGAAGCATTCAGAAGATGAAATTCTCCCCAAAAAAAACATTCCTATTGGTCACCTTATAAAACAATTAAACAACGTTTCTCTTGTACTGTTTGCAAATATTACCCCGGGCCCTGTGTGAGACTGTAGGGAACCAACAAAATTTACTTGAAAGTTTTTATATGGCTCTATTGTGTGTGAGGGTGACAAAAATGTACTGACTCCAGCTTAAAAATAAAAACTTATATTATTATAACAATATATGGTAATTTATATAATATTCATTTCATACTTTTTTTTAATTCTTTAGGACCAATATTTGTAATTTTAATTGCCAAATTTATTCAAATATAAATTCACAATGCCAAAGAAGCTTCCCATGAATTAATCTATGTTGGAGAAATTTACTGCAGTTAATTTTTTTATTACTAATTATACCCTAGACATTTATGAAGGATTCAGAGTCTGACAGTAGAAAAATAGAGGAGTTGGAGTTGAAGGTTTGGCATACTGGCTCCACAACCCTAAATTTAATATTATTATTATTATTATTAGCACCGCGTCTTACTACCCGTTCTGGTTATACGCACTTACGCTAATGTGTAATGGTAGGGTGATTGTGAGATGAAATGAAGGACCTACAGTTTAACGTGGAATCCGAACCAAGGTGGAGACCTGGCATTCCTCACATTCACAAGATGCAATTTTAATAAAAATTGCAGAACTTTCTTTATAAATGACAATCATTATCATTAGATGCCTAGTAAAAACCCTCATTGTTAGGTCAAGTGGTTAAATTTGTAAACAGAATTATCAACACCAATCTTACTTCCTTAAGAACCAAATGTGCGTACCAGAATTATTTCCTCTTCTTCAGGCAGCCGCTCACGGGGTTTCAGAGAAGAGATGGTATCATCACTTTCACACATGTTCATGGACAAATCATCCTCTTTAGCTTCAGACGAGTCCACCTCCATGACATCTTGTGAAAAGTTCCCAGCCGTCATTGGATTGTTGCTCAAACCCTCTACAAGGGATTGAGAAAAGACTTCAGACATAAGGGACTGTTGGGTGTCAACAGAAGACGACATCTCCTGATCTGGTTTAAAATGTTTAAAGTCCTTATTGGACGATATCAGGTCTGCAACAGGTCCCTCTGGTAGAGTTGGGTGTTCCGGAGGGGCATCCAGCTTGTGCTCACCCTCCATCAGTTTTTGAGATCTTTGAAGAGGTGCTGAGACGTTGGCCTGTCTGTGAAGCTCCTCAGCTGTGCGATGGACAAACCTTTACACCAGTCGAAACATCACAAGATTATTTTATATCCCTGCGTTTTACTGCCTACTCGGGTCATATGCCTATGTACTAACTAAGCTTATGTGTTAGAGATTAGAAAAGTTGAATTTAGAGAAAGCGTGCTCATGTTTGTGTGGAGAGAGAGAGAGAGAGAGAGAGAGAGAGAGAGAGAGAGAGAGAGAGAGAGGAAAACCATTTGGGGAGAAAAATCTCAGTACAGCAGACTGGGATCGAACCTCGATCTCTCCATCATCTGCAGTTCAGTTTATTGTGAGATTGGCGTCTTAGACCATGCTACCTCTAAAGCAGGTACCACAAGGTATTGATCGTTATTAAAATAGAAATAATAAAACTTGAACATAGTTCAAATACACTATTTTACAAACCTGAATCTTTATTTTACCTTTATATTCTGAATCTGTATCTTGTAAAGACTATGATATAAATGATTGTAATTGTAATCAGTACTCCCAACCTGAGCATAGCTCTTCCCCCCATCAAACCAAGATGACGTAGTGTGGTATTCTCCAACTCTCCCTTCCCTGCCACCTCACGACGCATGTAAATTATTACTGGGTTTGAGTCTGGGTTGGCTTCCTCAGGACACAACTTGGTGATCACTTTCCACAGTGAGTCTGAAACAGAACACACATCTGACTTAACAAACCAAGGACCTCCTGACGCCTTGCCAATTTTCTGGACACTGGAAGATTAAACTAACTTCACTTTACAGCCATCACTGTTTCCAGTCTGTGGCCTGGGTCAGTTTTTTATTCAACCCATATAATTTCCGCTATTGGGCTGGTAGGCCCGCCATGTCTTCATATACCTTATAATCTAACTTATGATTAGCACAGGCACAACATCCAGGCCCAGGCTGTTACTTTATCACTATGAAAGGTTAAACCCGCATTTCTGCAATGATAAATTTTCGGCCGTGCCAGGAATTGAACATGGGACTCTTAGCTAAGTAGACAAGATTAGGAGGGGTAATTTTAAGCAAATGCCCAATATTATTTGTATAGAAAATAGATTAACCCCCACCCTAATACACCAAACCAGAATTTAACCACAGACTTCCAGATCCTATTCATAAGTTTCTTGACTTTCAACCTGATGACAAAAAGTCGCCCATAGGTCGGGCGCCAGACTCCAACTGTAGGCCCAGCGTGATGGCCGACTCTTGTCGAGTCTTCTTGCTCGTGATCATCTCGAGCTGAGCGTTGTTGGGTAATCCTGAGAACCGCACGATGGTCGAAGGGTCCAGCACATGATTATGATGCCTGCAAGTACAAACTTTTTTTTCTTTAAATACTCAAAAAGGTTTCAACTTTATAATTGAACCTAATTAGGTACTTCTTTACAAGACAGTTGCAGTACTTTTTGCTTTAAAGTGAAGGGCTATTTTTTTTATGAATCTATATGGACATGTTTTCTCTCTCTAAGGGACAAAGTCGCATTTTGTTGCCACTAGTGTGTGTCAATTAAGCTACATCCTAGTACTGGTACGTTTCATGTGAGCTTCACAGGCTCAAGGCTCGTCTAAAAACACTAAATCTCTACAAGAGCTAGTCTGACTTGCTAAACAGCACTAAACTGCCATAATTAACGCAGGGTGAGATTTACCATGAGCCAGGTTAGTATAGCCTGCTGTACAAATGAACAAAGTATTAAAACTTAAATATAGGACTATTTAGCGACATAAAAATACATGACAGATTAAAATAAATATTTTTAAAGGAAAACCTCTTTTCTCTCTATGAGGTACATTATTATTATTACTAGCACCGCGTCTCACTACCCGTCCGGGTTATACGCACTTACGCTAATGTGTAGTGTAGGGTGATTGTGAGATGAAATGGAGGACCTACAGTTTAACGTGGAATCTGAACCACGGTGGAGGCCTGGCATTCCTCACATTCACAAGATGTCTTGTCAGAGGTGAAGGAAGGGTTTTGGTAATAAAATAAATCTGTGCCGGGACCGAGGATTGAACACCGGCCGCCAGCACAGAAGTCTGACACCTTACCCCTAGACCGCCAGGTCACCGATAGAAACATGTACAAGAGAATAAACACAATAAGGCTTTTACAATGAAGAGAACAGTTTATGGCAGCCTCTTAAAGAAAATTAACTATTGCCGCGTGTTTTACACTCCCTATTGATGATTTTCCAAAGAATGGACGGAACCTTAGTCGAGGGATTGGGCAGTAACAATAAATTTTCTTCAAGAGGCAGCCATCACCTATTTGTGGAGTGGCAGCAGTGTAAAGTGTGAACTATATTCTTATTTTCATTATAAAAGCCATATTGTGTTTGTTTCTGTTTCTATCAATATTTCCTGTACCTTCTTATAAATAGAACAAGAAAACATATATATATATTTAAAGCATTACAAAACAGTAAACAACACTGCAAAATGGAAAACTTGTGGGAGACGGATAACCAAGTAGGAACTTAACAAAAATGTGACTTAAGAGCTAATTTACAGTTTTATTTAATGTAATTTTAACAAAAACACTATTAAAATTACATAGGCTACATACAAACCTAATCACGCCGTTCCCTTATGGGGAAGGACCCGCCTCGGTGGCGTATTTGGCTAACGCGCTTGTCGTGTTGAGCTCGACTGCTGAGGACGGGGAGATCGAGGTTCGAATCTCGGTCGGGTGAACTGTTTTTTTCTTTCTTAAATGGTTTTCCACTCTCCCTCCACGCAAATGCGGGTTCACTTCCTCTAATTCAATCTTCCCATTTCCTAATCCATTAGAGTAATTAGTACTTAAAGTGTATAACCCGAATGGGTAGTAAGACGCGGTGCTAAATATTATATATAACTATGGGGAAAGCTAGAAACTGTGCATATAGCTCAAAACATAACTTCTTACTTAATCCATCTCCACTAACTTTCTCCACACTTCTCTATCCTTGCATACTCCCTTCCCTTCAACAACATCCATACACATAGTCATACATGCTCTTTTATTCATAAAACAATTAATGTTTCTCTTTTTTCCCCACATGTGTCTACAACATTTATCCACGTCTTACACGGCCTATCCCTTTTTGATCCACACTCTCTTCCTTCATATATTTGCTTCATCACTCAACCCACTCTCATCCTATCAACATACCCAAACCAACATAAAACACTTCTTTCACATATAGCTATTGAATTCCCTTTCAAACTGCACTCCTTTAGCGCCCATTCATTACTGACTGTCCTTATGAGTTTCTCCACATACATATCTTAGATCCCGAACGGGTAGTAAGACGCGGTGCTAAATATTATTATTATATCTTAGATATCTCATTCCAACTGCATTCATCTTGCTCTCGTGTTTCTCCTGACAAACCCACGCTTCACATCCGTAAAACAATGTTGGTGTTAACACACTTTTATATGTACCCATCTTTGCCTCTTCTAATACTTCATTCTTTGCAATAGTCCACAAACATCCAAATACTCACGTTCATTCGCCCATCTGTTAATTTCTTTTACAGAACATTATGTCAAGATACACAAAATCACTCACTAGTTCTAAGAGTTTTCCATTTTTACTAAGTTTACAATCATTTCCTGATCCATCCTTATAAAAAACTAACATTTTAGTTTTGGAAGCATTTATACAAAGATTCATTCTGCCTGTCACCACGTTCAAATGATTTAATGCATCCTGCAAGTCATTTTCATTCTCAGCCATTAATACAGCATTATCGGCATAAAAGAGCACACTCAAATTCACATTCTCCATTCGTAGGTCGACCACGTCCTTACAATCATCCCTAAAACACTTATTCGTGAAAACATCAAACAGCCAGGGGAAAATAACACAAACTTGTCAAACACCGTTCAATGCCAAACCATCCGCTCAAAGCTCCATCCACCCCAACGCACACTATACTTTCATCATAAAATTATTATATTTATTTACCCAATATTTAAATTGAAATAGAACATTTATTGACACAAAATATTATAAATGTTTAAAATGTTGTCTTAAATAACAGAATCGGCAGACATTTGAGTGGGTTTGTAATACACACTGTTTCAGGGGGTGCTTGCAAATAGGCCCTACATTGAAGCAAACTTTTAGAGTCATTGTATGCTAGTTAATAATAATAATAATATTTAGCACCGCGTCTTACTACCCGTTCGGGTTATACACTTTAAGTACTAATTACTCTAATGGATTGGGAATTGGGAAGGTTTAATTAGGGGAAGTGAACCCGCATTTGCGTGGAGGGAGAGTGGAAAACCATTTAGGAAAAACCACCCCTAGTTCACCCGACCGAGATTCGAACCTCGATCTCCCAGTCCTCAGCAGTCGATCTCTACACGACAAGCCCGTTAGCCAACTACGCCACCGAGGCGGGTTAGTTTATAATGATATTCATATTGTTTCGTCTGTTGTTTCACAATGAGATTTTTTTTTAATTTAAAAATGTAAGTATCTATCGTGTGACTGGCTTTCGTAAAAACTTTTCTGCTAAATCCCTCAAAGTTTTTTTGACACAGTATAAATATTTGCTTTGAACATTAGAACCAACCAACTTTGTTACATGAACCCACAGATGTGAAGGGAAAATATATTAATATTATCACTTTCAATCACAACTCACTTGATATCATACTCTTCTGGGTTCAGATCCTGCTTCTTACAAACTTCCTCCAATATCTAGAACAACCAAGATTGAATTGACACGTTAGGGTTAGGTTAGGATTTATGTGAATCACGTTATCAAACTAGAAGTGAAATTCTTCTGTGTTTGGATTAAAATCATATTTTGAAGCACATACTTGCAAAATTGTTGTGTTGGGAGACACTTTTACACTTTGTCTTCTAAAGTTGGGAGCTAATACGATTAATGTCTTATTTCCCGCCATGACACAGGGGTTTTTAAACTTTTAGTTTCACAAGTTGGCGAAATTGAAATCCACGGATTTAATTTTTGGCGATGGTATAGCAGGGAGAGCATCCACATCATATTTCGAATTTATCATAATGATGTTTTAAATACCAATGTAACTCTATACATAGACCTAAATAAATTAAAATAGTTAAGTTTAAAGTTCAATAAGTTACTTAGTGCCCTTTATTATTTTATTCATACTTTGTCTATGACCTTGGAAGGAAATCATTAGAAGAGAGAAATTCAAGGATGTTTTTATTTTTCTTATCTATTGCTAATCGAATCCAAGCAAACTAACGTAAATCAAATTTAAAACATATAAATTGGAAAATTTTAATTTTGCCAATTTTGGTGACATCAACTGGGATTAAACGTTTGAATTTCTCTAATATATATATATATAAAAAAGAATAATGATTATTGCATTCTTTGAAAGCCTTTAGTTATTTAAAATATTATTAGTCTATTATTTTACCCTAGAAACACGTTTCTGATTTTTAAAAAACAACTATTAATAGCGTTCTACAAAATACAGCGTTAAAATTTCAGATTATATCAATACCTATTCTATGATAGTACCTCTTCCTCCCCCCATAAGACTTATGACATTGGCTGATCATTAGCTGGATCCCTCATTCCTGTGTGGTTAAAATTGTTATGTTGAGAGTGATTTTGAATGTATAATTTCTTACAGGCCTGAGTAGTATGATAGCTTTTGTACATTAAACAAATATTTTAAATAAAACATAATATGTTATGGTCTCAGCAGAGCTACATAGAATCCATTTTAGGTCTGTATATCACTTGGGACTTGGGAGAAGAGTTGGCAGTCCTGAATACAGTTCGTGAACGCCCAAATAACTCTAAAGGGCGTTGTTCAATTATATAGTTTTAATTATTAACCAAACATACCCATTATCAGTTTATATTTATTAGAATATGAAATTTTAACAAAACATGTCTGTTTTGGATGACCCAAATGAATATTTAAAGAATCCATACGCCCAAGAAAAGGAATACGGAGATTTTACAGCTTTCTACATCACAATAACAATCTGCACAGTGTTTGGTGCGTTTTTGTTTTTGTTGAATGTAATATTCTGCTGCTGTTCAAGATACAAGGAATATTGGCAAGATAGCAACACAGGTAATAATAATAATGGCTTATAACTATGATGACGCTAAGGCTCTTTATTCCACTTAAAAAGAATTGTTTTTATTTGTGCACAATCTCTTGCTACCCGTCCAGGCTATAAAATCAGGCCCTGTCTGAATAGTCCGTCCAACGGTACTTAAAGCCTAGTGCACTAGAAAGTTGCATTGGCGTCGACGCTACCCGTCCTGACTATAAAAATAGACCTGGCTCGATAGTTGGCTAACGCGCTTGTCGTGTTAAGCTCGACTGCTGAGGACGGGGAGATCGAGGTTCAAATCTCGGTCGGGTGAACTGGGGGTGGTTTTTCCTAAATGGTTTTCCACTCTCCCTCCACGCAAATGTAGGTTCACTTGCTCTAATTCAACTTTCCCAATTCCTAATCCATTAGTGTAATTAGTACTTAAAGCGCATAACTCGAACGGGTAGTAAGGCGCGGTGCTAAATATTATTATAAAAACGGGCCCTGTCTGAATAGTCCGTCCAACGGTCCTTAAAGCCTAGTGCACTAGGAAGTTGCATTGTCGACGACGTTTTAGGCCGTAAGATATTTTTGATAGTGTCCAAATTCTTTTCCAAGTTGGCTGATGCACCATAGTGAGCCCACTTGACTCTTTTAAGGCATATCGCATGTGGCCTAGTTTGAAAACTGGAGTTAAAATAACGTTTATTAAATGAGTTATATTGTGTGAAAATAGAATAAAAATACATAAAATGTAAAATAAAACAAAAATCTCATGTTGTTAATATAATAAATAAATTGGCTATATTTCTTTTTTAAGCGTTAAAATCTCTATTCACAAGAAAAGTATTATCATTCTTTTAAAGTTGACAAGTAAAACTTCTTAATAAATATAACTTTATTGATATAGGCCCTAAGTAAATTGTTGAGCGAAAACAATAATTAACTATAATATATATTTTTAATAATAATTGCAAATAATATGTAGATATGATGTACAAGTAATTTGGTATGCATGCATTTTTGGCGGACCTTTTGGTGCAAATTTGTTTATTGTGTTGTGTAGTGATTGAATTAAGCATTGGGTATTTTAGTTCACAATGCAATTACTTGTGGGAGGGGAAAAAAAAATCCATCTTGATGGTATGTTCATTTTCTTGGTGTCTTCTAAAGGTTCAAACACACTCTGAATCCGTAGCCCTTAAGAAATTATATTCCTATCTACACAATACAACTTTTTAATCACATGACTAAAAACCAATGGGATAGTCAGAGACTTAGTCCAATAAAGCTCTTCAAAACATGTGCCACAAAGCCAGCTGATCATCTATAACAACTTTTTTTGAGAAAACGTTCAGGATATAACTTGGTTTAAATATCGGGAATGTACATTCACAATAAATAACACTGTTTGAAATATCAAACTTATGATCAGTGTTTGCTTTTGCCTGAAAATGCAAAATAAATAAATGTAACCTATTAGTAATCTGGATGCAAACTAAGCAAGCAAAGCCATCATTAGTGCTAAATTATTTCGATGCACATACTTAGCTGTGATTGGTAGACCGTACAAACTAGTCATTAGAAAGTTCAAGTTCTACAGAGTACATTATTATCATCATCATCATCACATCTTACTACCTGTTCGGGTTATACGCAAGTACATCTAATGTGTAATGGTAGGGTGATTGTGAGATGAAATGGAGGACCTACAGTTTAACGTGGGATCCGAACCACAGTGGAGGCCCGGCATTCCACACATTCACAAGATGTCTTGTCAGAGGTGAAGGAAGGGTTTGGTAATCACTAATCAGATAAATCTGTGCCGAGACTGAGGATTGAACCCCGGCCGCCAGCACAGAAGTCTTGACACCTTACACCTAGACCGCCAGGTCACCTACATAGTACAGATCTCAGTAAAGATATGGAGTCTATAAATGGGGCTTTAGTAGGCTAATAGTAAAAAATAAACTTTTTATAACCTCCACATAAAGTTTGCTATACCTAATCCATTTCATAAAGGTAAAGTTGTAAACTATTTGGAAAAAACACCTTCAGTACACCCATCCAAGATTTGAACCCTGACATACGTGTGGTAGGCTTACTAGAGGAATTAACACCTTTTATCATTTTGACCACTTGCGCACGTTTAAACTAATTTATATAGGCATGTACTTTGAAAGTGGTATTTGTTGTTTTCACTGATATCTTTGTATACCCATTTAGGTTAAATACATATACATTAATCACACAAATGGTTTAAGGAAGGTAGTTTTAAAGAAAATATACTCACATTTGCATGGAGGGTGAGCGGGGAAAAGAATCACCCATGATACACCCGACGTGGAATCAAACCCTGATATTCATGTCACTGTAATTCCAATTGAACCCGAGAGAAATGTGTTAGACTGTGTGGCCACTGATGTGGGTGACACCGTCGTGCATATAAACAAAATATACAAACTATATAATCATTAATAATATTTAATACTAGGACAAGTAGTTATAAAACCAATCTCTCTCATTCAAGACACAAGATCTGGGTCTACCTACACTGGAAATCATCTCTGAGGGAAAAGCGTTGTCATTATCCTTGGTTCTTATTCCTCGAATAAAAGACAAATTTTGGAAAGCTAGTTGATTGAGGTTACCAGTAGCGTATTCATATCCCGGCATACCACCTCCACAGACTGAAAGCGAGATTTGGCTACAGTTAACAGAGAAAGAGCTTTTCTCCCTAATATTTGGAGTTCCCTCAGAGGTTATTTTCAATGTAAAGTGAAGGGACTGTTGGGGTTTTAACACACATATTTGGGATCTGTTTTGAGAGGGTATTCTGTCTTAGGTAACCGGTGGCTGTTACCGATCTGGACCAAAACCCCGAACAAGCAGCCCCCCCTAGACTACACAGAGCTTGAGAACAACGCTATCATCCAACACTTGCAACAACAGCAGCTAGAGCCATACTACGAGGAGGCCCCAGAAGGGTACCTGGAGCTGAAGAAGAGGGAGAGCGACCTCTGAACCGTGCCAATGGCGTTCCACATATTCTGGCCGGCAGTGACTGCACTCACGATGTTTGTGATGATGGTGATCGTGGTGATCCTCAAGTTTGGGCCCAGGCTGTGCAAGACTCGCAACACAGCCAAACCCAGCGAGTACGACTGGGAAGATAAGACGTACGAGCAGAAGATCTCTTACGCTTGACTCGCCAACACTGCAACCTTTCTTCAATCATCTAGAGAACATTTTCTATAGTTATCTAAGTAACCCATCAGGGCCTGGAATTTGATGACCCTAATTTTTTTATCAATTTGTTCAAATTTACACCATATAAATCTATGTAAAGAGAAAGAAGGTAGTACCAGATGGAGCTAGACATTCGATTGGCTAAGCTTGTGACATCACTTAGTACACAAGTCGGCATGTTAAATCCACAAAGTTACATGGAAGACAAACTAAGTTGTTAAAAATCAGATCAAATTTTGGAAATTTAAATAATATATCCACAACAATGTCCAATTAACGTCATTACTATATTCTACTAATTTAAAAAAAAATATGTATGTTTAACTGTCTTCATATTAAAATATAACATAAGTAATGACATAATCAAATTCCTCAAAGTGGCGCTACCTTTCTATTCTCTTGACATTGGAAAAAAATAATCTAAAAACAAGAACAAAAATTATTAATAAATGCACACGACTAAATCGAACACGCTCTTAACAAATGAAACTAAAAAATTATACATGCGATGAAAAGCCTTTAACAACTAAATTCTTGCATTATTATAAATAGATTGATTTACAAATATCTGTTTCAGAAGTAACAGCTACCCCCTCCCAACACAACCCTCTATAGCCTAGTTGCAATGTCTTATCAAGAATGTATATTTTACAACCAAACTAGCAAAGAGAATACCAAGTTCATTGACTACATTGTCTTCTCATTCAGACAACTGTCAAAAGTCAAGTTTGAGTATTCAAGCATTTATAAATAATATTGATAGGATTTTAAAATATACATGTTAATAATATGCCTTGAAAATACAAAATGACAAAAAAAAATCTATAAAAAGTTTCTAAAACCAGGGGATCATGAACAAAATTTATGTGCACATGAGCATTGTGTTTAACATTTAAAAAAAAAAAGATTACATCAAAATCCAGGCCCTGTTAATCACCGTCATACATATTACTGTGGACATAAAACTTGTGTTACCGTGAAATCTACCCTCAATCTGGATTGCCAAGACTTGTATCGTCACATATATTTTTATGTCCATGTTAGATCATTTTCATGTGTAGCATGTAGGTGACAATCTTTTTATTTGGTTTTAGCTTTTTAAAGTTGATTTAAGTTGACAACTATATCAAAGTTTAATAAGTTTTTATTGATTTAAAAAAAAAATCAAATATAGGGCCTACAGCAAGTGATTTTGCAGTTAATCCCTATGTTAATTAGAAATGTGGAGCTTAATTTTTATTTTAAAGGTATGACATAAGTTTTCTACTTCTCTTTAGTGTATTTCCATTCCATTAAAGATCTTGTAACACTCAACCAGGTCAGTTAGTGTAGCTTAGTTTATTTTATATTGGTTCACCGTCATTTTATTTCTAACTTTTTAGATTGCTTTCAATTTAGATGATTGATAGAGATAGATATATACATATATATATATACACACACACACATATATATATATATATATACATACATACATATATATATATATATACACACACACACATATATATATATATACATACATACATACATATATATATATACATACATACATACATATATATATATACACACACACACATATATATATATATATATACATACATACATACATATATATATATACACACACACACATATATATATATATATATACACACATTAGATAGCTTCCATCTGTGAAAAAATGTCAGTTAATCGATAAACCGTCCATTATCAGTTGAAACATTCCGTCCATGGTGTTTCCAGCTCTATGACTCCAATGAGCCAGATTGTCCCAAACTCATCTAGACTTTAGTATAATCTTTTTGTTATTTTTATAAGCTCATGTATTTGCTGCAATTTATCAACTATACAAAATAAATTTGATAGATAAAATTGGATCATCATTCATTTATTCGTGAAATCCTCTATCCTGACTTCTTTGGATGTGGGACAGCATAAATCTGTTCTGCCCCTAAAGTGTTATATTTTTTGCCTAGTCCTGGTATACTGTCTACCTCATGCTCATTGTATAATAATAATATAATATTTAGCACCGCGTCTTACTACCCGTTCGGGTTATACGCTTTAAGTACTAATTACTCTAATGGATTAGGAATTGGGAAGGTTGTATTAGAGGAAGTGAACCCGCATTTGCGTGGAGGGAGAGAGTGGAAAACCATTTAGGAAACCCCCCCCCAGTTCACCTGACCGAGATTCGAACCTCGATCTCCCCATCCTCGGCGGTCGAGCTCAATACGACAAGCGCATTAGCCAACTACGCCACCGAGGCGGGTATGCTCATTGTACATGTCCTTTATAGATACATTTTTCCAAAGTGTGATAATCTTTATTTATTTGGACTCTTGAAAGGAAGGGTGAGAAACCATTTAGGAAAAAAGGACCTCAGTAGGTAGACCTGACCAAGACTCGAACCTCAATGTCAGCGGGCCAGTCAAACACAAGTGTGATTCCTTAAGAGCGTTGGGCCACAGTTTTTGGTTTGAATCTTAAGATTGTGTCTTTGGGAATTATGGTACCATTTCTCACCAGTTTCCCTTTCAGATTTAATTTCTACAGAGTAAATCTGTGCGCTCTTCTTGCTCTTGGAAGGAATTGTGCTTGGAAATTAATGAGTGCTAGAATGGCTTGAGTGGCACCAAATTTCTGGAGGTCAAAGCTCTATATGGGTACATTTTTCTAATATGATGTAGGCTTATCAAGAGGTTTCTGAACAAACTAATATATAAGACAAACTCCAAAGTTTCTGGCCTTGCGTGACATTGAAAAAGGGTTGATATTATTGAAACATACTTTTAGAAATTGGTTTAAAAAATACTTTATTGAAACAATGTTGACATACTCTTACATTCTGAACAGTTTTTAAGAATGTTTCATGGAACACTTTGAAGCTGTGATGTTTCACTTTAGAAGGAATGCAAGCAATGACTACATTACCACTAGTTACAGAGAAATTAAGTTCAGTTTTCTCAAAAGCTCAACAGCACTCCTATGCAGATGTATATGAACGCTATAATAGCTTCTCTAGCCATTAACTTTGGAACACAATTCAGGCAATAAACAGATAACAAAATCTTACATATATTTATCCAAAATTTACTTTACTTGATATCATCAAACAAATGACAAAGTTGTCAGGAAAATGTCGTTACATCAATAAAATGTTTTTTAAAAAAACTATGAAATTGATAAGATATTAAAAACAATTTTCGCAATATTTTAACTAACGAAAAACAAAGATTACTCCCGTTTACTTGAAATACAGAATAAGTTTTATAACAATTTCACTTGACCAATGATGCTTGATTGGGAAAAATTAAGTCTCTCTTGCATTGCTATGTACAGCCGAGATTGGACAAAATAGGTGATTCTTGAATCCCTGGGATGAAAATATTTATCTTGATTAAAGGTTTGAGTTTTCATAAACTATATTGTATCAAATTTCACTATCTTTCTCTGGACCTCGTTTTAGATTTCTCGAGTGAATGCGAGGTCCCTTACACTGTAATCGCAACCAGAGCTTGTCGAGTGTTAGGTGGTTTTAAAATTAGTTTTCAAAGCACCCCTGCATGAAATTCTTTAGTTTAGATAATCCTGAGTGTATTAGTAAGAGATTTATAAAATATCAATCTATGTAAAAATAAATATAACATTTGCCATCATTTATCGGTGGCAGGTTTTAACCATTTCGTATCTAATGCGAGTCGAGATATTATTACAGAGACATCAAACAATTCTACAGGACATTAAGTGAAGTCTAGAAAATCCAAAATATATTTCACAGCATAATTGGTAGTTCCGATTGTACTCGGGATAGGAGTACCAACAATGTAATTTATTATTGTAAAATAAATAATTTGCTTCAATGGTTGACACGAGCATTATAACTTGCATTAGATACATACTAACTTTTAAACCCGCGTAATTATCACTTATAATATACACAGTCACGCACACATATGCATTTAAAATATAGAGAAATAAAAAGTTTTATAAAAGCATTATAGTTAAATAAAACATAATTAAGTACACAATTCAACTTAATGATACATTAATTGCACTTTTACAGAGAAAAAAAATGGAATGTTCCATTGTTTTTTATATAACATGTAAGTAAATAAATGTGTAGAGAAATGAAGCACATATAACAGTATAAAACAAAGGCATACTATTTACAAACAGTTAATTAATTCAATGCTTTTGTGGTATCTTACTCGGGAAGTAGTAACCTAACAGGAAGTTAGCTCCAGTGATACCAACATAGTTGTGAAAGACGAAAATGTCCCCAGACTAAAAATTCTCTATTCTTTATGGATGGCAGATGGTGCTAGTGTTGCAACCAAGCTGAATACAGGCCTGTTGAACAAATATTTAGGTTGAGTGGTTTTCTAAATTTATGTTTTTGATGGGCCAACAAAACTATTTGTTAACAACGCCTGATTTCAACACTCTTTAAAAACACTAACCACTGGCCAACTTCAGAGTTTTTTTCATGCTGCACAACTAAGTTGGCACCACTTAGTTTCCTGTTTGGTCCACTACTACCAGAGGCTGATGCCATGTGTAACAAAATATTTATTATTAAATTGTTTGTAAATGCTTTTTGTTTTTACTTATATTAGAGATTCATTTTTTCTATAACTATAATATTTATTTAGTTACATTTTTTTTTGCTTATGCACTTTATTAATATTATGTACCATTCTTTTCTTTAAAAATAACCTATTTGTATATTTGAACATTCTTATTAAGAAGATAAGTAGCCAAACTCAACTTAAGCAAAGTAAGTTGGAAAGCCTGGTCAACTATTTAACCAATCACAGACAGTCTAAGAAACGGATATATCGTATGTCGAGTGGGTTCTTACTCGAGCTGATCCAATAATAAATAGAAATACTTTCACAATTTGTACAAAACCTCCAAGGACACACAAAGGCAGTTTGGAGGGGGGAAAACCATTCATTTGACAGATAATCCGATCACAGGAAAGGAAATAAAACATTGTCAACTGGACAACTTCCTTTTCAAACACAAAACTGTTACAAAGTATCAAATGTTATTGCACACTATTCTGACTAAATAAGGTCAAACAATCGATTTCTACACCAGCATTATTTGCATTTCATTTGATAAGGTAACAAGACGTGAACATGACCGCCAATTATCCGACTATAATCTCTATTTTGACAAATTTAGATCATAAACTTGGTATATTAGTAAATCATTGAACTAGCTAGTGTACATGACTACAGGGGCAGTTTTTAAACAGGTAATTAACTAGAAATGGAAGCGTTTACAGAAAATACCCTATTTTCGACTCTAAATGAAGCAATATTAACAAGCAGAACGCGTGAGGATTCCAACATGATGTTTTGTTCGTATAAATTTTGCTATGCACTGTTGTCAAAAATGTTCCTAGAATTGTTTGTAGTGACCCCTAAAATTATCTCATAAGGGGGCGAGGGAGCAAGAAGGGATCAAAGCCCATTCAGACAGTTTCATGAATGTTTGGATAGTAAACTGTTTAAAGTGAATAACAAGTTTGTTACTGTATTCCCACATTTAATTCCAGTGTGAGTGTCAACTGGAGGAGAAAGTAAACGATTATTAAACATGGCTGTGACAACGGGGATTAAATGGATTAAATAGCCAAGTCCAAAGTCCCTGGTTCGGTTCACCTGTCGAGGAGTCATTTTTCAATTTAAAGAATAAATATTAACAAATCAGTCAGTGACGCCCACCAAGAAATACTCCAAAAAGTTGAAAATCAATTAAAAAGCATTTTGCATTCATATTAAGTGCACTTGTAGAGAGAGTATACACATTTGTAAATACTAACTTGCAAATAAATTAAAGCGCTGGAATAGTGCATATACATACATACATGCTTTATAAACAACTTTTTTCAGTATTAAGGGTACTTAACACACACTTGTTTGTTAAAATGTTGATATCACTGAACACACTAATGTTCTGTCCCATTAATGGAAGTACAAAGTTTGATAAAACGTGTTTATTAAATACTTAGTTTGTACCTAGCTTTGCTTCAAACAAGGTTTATTTATTTCGTCACTGCGTGTTATTTTCTGTCTAGGTTATGTAAATGTACATATAAGTTATAATAATGTGGTAGGTATGAAGAGGGTAGAATTTAATGGATATTTATCTAAATATTGGAATAAAAGTTGGGAATTGTTTGGGAAACACCATGCTCTATACACTTGGGCTGAAATTCGAACCCCGACATCCAGTTTTCTGAATTAGTCCAAACAGTTTTTTGCCCGTCTTGCTACCCCTTAACTATATCAATAATTAAAGTTTTTGTGCCGCCCCTCAGCTATAGCAATAACTAAACAGTTTATTTACCAGCCCTGAGCTATAGAAATAACTAAACAGCTTTTTGTGCTGACCCTGAGCTATAGCAATAACTGAACAGTTTTTTGTGCCGACCCTGAACTGTAGAACAGGGTGTCTGCTGGGTCATGAAAGTCGCAAAAAAATTACTAATTGTAAAAAAGTCATGAAAGTCCCTGAAAAGTCGCAAATTTTCAATATTTTGCTCATAAAGTCACGAAAATATTTTTGTTTGAAATTCCCGTACATCGTAAAAAAAAACACGTTGAAAGTTCCACCATCCACCACCCATGGCCATAGCGCTAGCCGCAGGTTGCCTAATTGCAACTGTTTGTACTGTGATAACAAGGACAAGCTTCATGTTCACCATCTACTTAAAGTTTAATGTTGCGTGTGAGTGCATTATATAATGTTCGAACATTCACAGAAGGCATTTTGAGGTCAAAAAATTACACCAAAAGTCACTAAGTTTGGGTTTCTCCGACTCAGTAGACACCCTGTAGAAATAACTAAACCGTTTTTTGTGCCGACTCTGAGCTATAGCAATAACTAAACAGTTTTTGTGCCGACCCTGAGCTACAGCAATAACTGAACAGTTTTTGTTCCGGCCCTGAGCTAGAGCAATAACTAAACAGTTTTTGTGCCGGCCCTGAGCTACAGCAATAACTGAACAGTTTTTGTTCCGGCCCTGAGCTAGAGCAATAACTAAAGTTTTTTGTGCCACCCCTTAGCTAATAACTAAATGGTTTTTTGTGCCGGCCCTGAGCTATAGAAATAACTAAACAGTTTTTTGTCTGTACTGAGTTATCACAATAACTAAAACTTTTTTGTTTGTTTTCCTAAGCTATAGCAAAAAATTAAACTTTTTTGTGCCGGCCCAGAGCTATAGCAAAAACTAGACAATTTTTTGTGCCGGCCCTGAGCTACAGCAATAACTGAACAGTTTTTGTTCCGGCCCTGAGCTAGAGCAATAACTAAAGAGTTTTTTGTGCCACCCCTTAGCTAATAACTAAATGGTTTTTTGTGCCGGCCCTGAGCTATAGAAATAACTAAACAGTTTTTTGTCTGTACTGAGTTATCACAATAACTAAAACTTTTTTGTTTGTTTTCCTAAGCTATAGCAAAAAATTTAACTTTTTTTGTGCCGGCCCAGAGCTATAGCAAAAACTAGACAATTTTTTGTGCTGGCTCTTAGTTATAGCAATAACTAAACAGTTTTTTTTGTGCCACCCTTCAGCTATAGCAATAACTAAATTGGTTTTTTTTTTACCAGCCCTGAGCTATAAAAATAACTAAACAGCTTTTTGTGCTGGCCCTGAGCTATAGCAATAAATAAACAGTTTAGTTATTGCTATAGCTCAGGTCAGACAAAACAGTTTTCTGTGCTGGTCCTAAGCCTTAACAACCTAACACTTTTTTGTGCCTGTTCTAAGATCAATATCATCCTAATGTCCTTTGGTTTTAATGCGACAACTGTGTCTATGTGTATCTTGGCAGTGCTCAAATAACGGATTCATCGCAACCAAACTTGAAACACCCACAAGGACATTTGCAGGTTTTGTTTTTTAGTTTCTATATTTGTTTATTTTTGGGATAAAAGTGTCACATTTTGTATAAAAAATTATTATAGAATTATCATAACGCAATTGATTATACTCATCAAAGTTGATATACTTTTGTTATGATTGTTAGTCCTTAACAACTTATTTTTATTTTTCTATTTACTTGCAAATAAAATATTTTAATTTGCTTTAGCGCAGTTCAGCAAATATATAGTATTAGCTTGGACAACAATTGCACCTGCAGCAGATTCCAACCAGGTCCAAGGTGACCAACATTACAAATGATTATTAACTTCAACCAGGGTATCCAGCCAAGATACATTTTAAAATTCCTTGGTTTTTCCAGAGCCAATTTACAACTTTTCCAGTCACTTTATATGGAAACATCATTTTATTATTAAATTAAAAGTTAAGACTTAGATATGTTGCTCTAGAGATATATATACAGAGAATTAAATGTTATAAATTAAACTATCTAAGTCTTAACTTTTAATTTTAACCATGCCAAACTTTCAATTTTTAGAATGTTTTCTAAAATGTTATCCTTTTATTAAGTTTGCAATTTAATGTAATAATATTTGTAGACACATACACATACTGAAATTGTTTCAATGTATGAAGCAGTTAAAGGATTTCAGCCTAAAGCAATATGCTGTTAGGTAATAAGATCTTAAGATTTCATTTAGAGTATATTGAGATATTAAAAGATCGCTTTACCCCAGTACAGTTTAAAATTGTTGCCAGACACATCTTTGTTTAGTTTCTTTTTACTATATTATTATTATTATTGGTATTTATTAGTATTAATATTGTTATTTATTATTATTACTATAACTACTATTATTATTATTATTATTATTATTATTATTATTATTATTATTATTATTAGTGCCGTGTCTTACTACCCGTTCGGGTTATACCCCTTCTTTATATTATAACGGGGTAAGGTGTCGAACTTCTGTGCTGGCGGCCGGGATTCAATCCTCGGTCCCGGCACAGATTTATCTGATTACCAAACCCTTCCTTCACCTCTGACTACCCTACCATTACACATTAGCGTAAGTGCGTATAACCCGAACGGGTAGTAAGACGCGGTGCTAATAATAATAATATATTATAACATTACCTAATTCTTGCGCCTATGCATAGCTACGCCTGAGCTTTGGCTAAAGACACGCGGTAGAAGGGTGGAAAGACTACATAAAAATCACATGTTGACTTTGAGAATTGAGATTAGTATGCTCGAAAGGAACAACATGTTAAAAGAGATTCGTGATGAGTATAAACTGGAATAAATATGTTATTTTTACTATTGTACATAAATGTTGCATTCTTTTGTAGTGAATATGTGAAAGGTCCAGACATTTTTTTTAAAGTGCCTTGACTTTTCCATACCTTTTCCCTGACCAAGCAAATTCCCATACTTTTCTCTATTTTCAAGATTGTTGGAACTCCTGTGACTCATATAATTTTCATGTGGCACAAATTATCTGATTCAAGAGTGTCCAAGTCTGGGAGTTTTTAAGCGAAGGTGAAGATATAATAATAGGAAGGCAACAGGGGGAGTTGTTCTGTAGGCGTGTAAGAGACCTGCTATGGAGAAGAGAAGTGCCCTTGAAGTGCTATAAAAAGTGTACTTTATATCCATAAGAACATATGCGGCAGAAATATGAACAATGGATGTAAGAGAGACTAGGAAGGTGGAGGCCATGAGAATTAAGTTTGTGAGGAGCATGTTCGCTGTCATGAGGAGAAACAGGATTAAGAATAATAAATTATTATTTTATTATTTAGCACCGTGTCTTACTACCTGTTCAGGTTATACGCTTTAAGTACTAATTACGCTAATGGATTAGGAATTGTGAAGGATGAATTAGAGGAAGTGAACCCGCATTTGCGTGATGGGGGGAGTGGAAAACCATTTAGGAAAAACCACCTCCAGTTCACCTGACCGAGATTCGAACCTCAATCTCCCCGTCCTCAGCGGTTGAGCTCAACACGACTAGTGCGTTAGCCAACTACGCCACCGAAGCGGGTAAGAATAATAAAGTTATCCGGGATATAGTGGGGATACAGGGAATAATAAAGTTATCCGGGAAATAGTGGGGATACAGGGAATGAAAAAGTTATCCGGGATATAGTGGGAATACAGGGAATAAAAAAGTTATCCGGGAAATAGTGGGGATAAAGGGAATAATAAAGTTATCCGGGAAATAGTGGGGATACAGGGAATGAAAAAGTTATCCAGGATATAGTGGGGATACAGGGAATAAAAAAGTTATCCGGGAAATAGTGGGGATACAGGGAATAAAAAAGTTATCCGGGAAATAGTGGGGATACAGGGAATAAAAAAGTTATCCGGGAAATA
>CABFOW010000785.1:49571-60285 GCA_902141385.1 Timema californicum | reverse complement strand
AAAAAAAAAAAAAAAAAAAATACCAGCCAAGTTGTAATGGCAATAACTGACGATCTATGGTACAAACCAAAGAACATAAAATATACAAAACTATTTAGTTGTTATATCTTCTTTGAGTGCATTAAATTGACAAAAAAATGTCCAATATTAAGTGCTTGATATGCTGTCTCGTTGGAATTATGGGGCTGTCCTTATTATGTAAGGTTTTGTTTCATGATGTTTTACCCCCAGCCCTCTATTTTACAATTTCGAAAATTAGACTATTTTAATTTATTAGTTAATTTTAGTCATAAGTATAGGTAATAAAGTAAGTGATATGAATTTTAAGACTATTTTAATTGCACTGAATAAATGAAATATAAGTGAAATTTTATAATTAATATATTTATTTTTACTCAATGAATTTTTCTTGTTTTAAGATTTTGTAAACCTTGGGTATGATGGATTCTGACCCCCAACCTTTGTAAGAAAATACTGGAAAAAAAAAACCTCCCAAAAACCCTTATGTAATTTATAGCGAGTCCCTATCCATTATGAATATACAAGTGAATTTTTGATACAATGGATAAATAAAGATAAATAAATTCATAATAAACGCCGGCCAGCCCCAAGTCACTGCTGACTGCATTTCTGATAGTTACATAGTAGACAATCATGTCACACGTCCATCACAGAGACTGCCTTAAATTGTGTGATGAATAACCCTGAATTGTGGGTAGTTTAGTTGTAGAACATTGATGCATTAAGTCAAGGATCCTGGTTTGATTATTGTGTGCAGGAGTCATTTTTCATCTATATTTAATAGATTTAAGATGAACCCTATAAGAACAAAAGTATACCAACTCCAATGATTTTTTCAACGCGTTGTTTCTCTGAAAATGTTCATTTTAATTTTCGAACACCCATGGTCACAAACTTAAGTCCCAAAGGAAGTTCAAAAACCAAACGTGGAGGACGAGGGAGTCGTGGTTGATGTGTGTTCCAAGTTTTGATAAGATCCAACCATTAGTTCAAAAGTTATGATGGAATACACAAGACACAGCCATTACAATAGTCATTGAGGTTTACAAGAGAGACACAAATTACTAAACCATGTTTGACACTTTATAAGTTAACAATTTCAATTAAGTTCACTACACAGTTATTTTTTGTAAAAGTAACCTTAATTAACCAGACCTAGAGCTGAGAGTTTGGTAAAATTACTAATCAACAAAATTGGCAGTAAAAGTATCATACAGCTATCTCGTCCGTCAACATTGAGATGTACTAGCGCATGTGTTAACACTATGAAACAAAAGATGGAACAGAAGTG
Source organism: Timema californicum (assembly GCA_902141385.1). NCBI lineage: Eukaryota > Metazoa > Arthropoda > Insecta > Phasmatodea > Timematidae > Timema > Timema californicum. The sequence continues at coordinate 58,973 of CABFOW010000785.1, read as the reverse complement.
TGTAAAGGATCGACCACAATCTAAAGAGATGGTGATCATATTTATGTTAAATGCTTCTTATATTAACCAAGCCTATTCTATTATAGTACAGTACATTTTCGTTAGTGAGTAGTTACACACATTTACTACAAGAAAATGTCTGCGAAACAAAAAGTCTGGTTTCTCAACATTACAACAAAAGTTTGAAATAATTAACTGGAAGGAGGGAGTTCTATAAAATAACACTTGGTAACTTATGGTGCGGAAGAAACCACCATCCGAGACATATGAAACAATAAAACCAAACCAATAAACTATGCAAGCAGTGTAGATTCGACAAGTGAATTGTCCAAGATAAAAAAAAATGAAGCCGTCATCATATGAGTAACTAGATAAGGCTATGTCGGAGTGGCTTAGCCAGAAACGTGTTGGGCATAGTGTGTGCCAAACAAGCCCAACATTTCTTTGAAGCCCTGGGAATGGAAGGTGAATTCAATGCATCATCAGGCTGACTAACTCAGTTCAAACAGCGGCACAGCATTCGGGAGGTTGTTATTCAAGGTAAAAGACTGAGTGGCGGTCAGCAAGCAGCATGTGAATTTCACAGAAATTTCCAGGAATTTGTTACAGATGAAAATCTACAGCGGGAGCAAATTTATAATGCTGACAAAACTGGGTTATATTGGAAGTGTCTCCCAAAAAGGACAATAGTATTCAAAAAGGAACGCAGTGCACCTAGCCACAAATACAATAGAGAGGTTGACCACAATGTGCTTTGCAAATGCCACGGGTTCACACGAAATCAAGTTTTGTGTCATTGGAAAAGCAAAGAAATCACATTCTTTTTAAAGGAACTGATAAATAAAACTTGGCAGTAACTTATTTCAACCAGAAAGGGCCCATCTTGAGAATACTGTATCTTGAGTTAAAGATTTTAGCTTAGTGCGTGAAATATAATGACGTGTTCATAAACCCGATCGTTAGAGGCGAGTACTAGTTTGAATTGAATGTGTTACGATCTATTGTTTTACTAAATATGTGAATTATCTGTGGAACTCGTCCCGTCCAAAATAATGAATATACAATATTAAAGATCTTTTTTTGGTTTTTTGGAAACTTGCGATTGAGGGAGTTCTTACAAAAGATAATGGTGTGGGAATACTATATTATTTTAATAAAAGAGAATGTGTTGAATATAGTTTCAGCACTCAAACTTGTAAATAGCTCAGAAAACATGTTATTTGCAAATCAATAAAAAATGAAATATTTGAAATTTCAAGATTCTACAAAAATTGATGCTTTTGACTTTTTTTTATATTTTTGCACCGAAAGTTTTCAACCAGAACAAGCAAAACTTACTTTGAGGCACTTAGCAGTGAACCAAGAGAGCATTTCTTATAAACTTAGAGACAAGCTGAAACCACATGTGTCAGTCTACACCAAATGAAATATTGAAACACAATAACGCTTTGCAAGTTGATGTCACAATCAAAAGGCAACATAAGCTACCATCTTCTAAAGAAACATGCACACACACATGCGCACACAAACACACATGCCGCACACACATATTTCCTCACTTTACAACATTATTGCTGAAGTCGGTTCCCTACAAGCGAGCAAAGATTTGTTGCAGAAAGATATTTCAAAAACAAAATCGCTACAAAAAAAAAGAGTTGCATCGATGCATTGTGGGAATTAGCCGTTGGTGCAGAGCCAATTACTATGTTTTATTTCAGATAATGTCTGGTGGTAACGTGTATTTAGGGGACGAGATATGTACGGCTCAGTCTTTACACACCTAGAGATGTTCAACAAACTTTACAACGCCAGATTAATAGGCCTCACTATTAAGAACGTAGATCTTCTTTTTAATCCTAATTTGGCTCCAAATAGGAAAATCCTGGGGCCCTGATTTCTAAACCTAAATCCTTACTTAGCAATTATCGCCTTCACCCGATGAAAATGCTGCAGCAATTTTTCGGCCTAACACTAAACTGAAGACATGTCAAAATACTACGCTAGATTCTATAACACTATATAGCTACAAAAACTTCCCTTAATCTAAAGTAATGGAAATGTAACATTTCTATTTCAAGCAAAGTACGCACTCAAGTTCTCAAATCCGAATAGGATCGTATTTGCCGAGTGTGTGTAATTTAAATCTAAATGCTTAATATATAAGATTCACTTCAAACAAAATGAACAGCATCTCTGATTTGAAACTGTTATCTGGATTTATCTGACTGTTCGACAAGCACAATACACAAAATTTGCAGGGGAGCTAAAAAAATAGATTTTACATACAAATTGTATAGAAACAAGGAAATCTTCCATGAATCAAACTTAACGTCCATCTTGCAAAACAGTTTAAGGAATGCTTCACGCCAAGACAGTTCAATTAGCAAAGAGTATATATGTACAGGGGTGTTTTCAATATCACTGGCAATCGCAATTCTTCCAACATAAGTCCTTGGTTTAAATCCCATCATGCTTCTTAACACTCTTATTTTAACAATGTTTGCTTGATACGCAATAAACTGCGAGAAGCCACCAGTTACCATAACCGACATGTTAACTAGAAGTAGGATTTAAGAGTAATTCATCGTGCAAACAAACATTTCCCTTTAAAACTGACAGAATTTCATGATATAATTAAAAATAATCTTCATACAAGTTCATCATAACTAAATATCTGAAAAAAAATAAACAAAAAAACTATATCTAATCACAAATAACAAGTGAATCTCGTGAAACAACTTTGGCAAATCAGATTGCAGCAAATTCTCATCATTGTTATTATTTGTGCTTTTCCTTCACGCCTCTCGTCGAATCACTTTTTCTCAAAAGAGTCTGCGATTACTATAAAGTACATCATATACTAAGACAAGAACATGTGCAGTTGTTCTGGGAGCATTTTCAACAGCAATTGCTTAAACTTAATGCACTTCTGTTGGCTTCTACGTGGAAACAGCTCCAAACGGAACGAAAGAGGATGCGATCGCAAACGACCGGAAGACGCTCAACACTTGACGTTTACTACGTAAAGTAAGTCATTTAAAATAAATGTCCTACTTTATGAGATATTTTCAGTAAGACTACAAATAAATTATCGGCTTTTACTGTTCGATTAAATAAAATCTGATTGTTAAAGATCAGAGTGGGGAAGAATTTAAGATTACGCTAATTACTTCAACTTCCTGAACATGTGCGGCCACCCCGTTGTGGGACAGAATGGCATGTAATAAAGCAACTTTAGGAAGCTAGTGCTGCTACTCTGTCTTGATGGCAGCGGACAAAACTTCCTCGAATGACAGTTCAAGACAGTGTTTGAGCTCGGCATAGCTCACCACCAGAATGCTCTGCTCATCACGTGACATCAGACAGATCTGGAGACACAACAATGAGAACAAAACTTTCTTAACATCGTATTTATGCCTAGTAGTATAGCTGATTATCTGTCTCCAACCCGAGTGAAGTGCAATTGCCCTGCCAGTATCGCGTTGAGATTCAACTCGAAACTCAAGAGCTTTATGAAAAGCTTGCTTCAGATTGATTAGAATTTAAAAAATTTGAACCCGCAGAGCCCTACTAAAAATAATTTACAATATGTGTGCAGGCAATATGGAGTATATTCATTATAGGTTTTTACCTGGATGACATTTCAAAAATCATATGTTTAGGTTTTGGGTTGCCAACACATTTAAAAGATCAATGTTTTGTTATAAATGTTAAGTTTTTTAATTACATGTTATATTTTACATTTAAAATAACGTTGACTTAAATTTTATCAAACTATTTAATTACTCTTAATAATTCATTTTTACCCAATCCAAAACAATATTTTAGGTATAACTAAAAGTACTTATTCTTCGTTTTGGAATGTTATCTATGATGTGTAATATAGTGCACATATTAATACCTTTTAATACAGGTATCATATTTACTTAAAAAAGAGAAAGTACATGCCGTATTTTTATATACCGGTATGGTAATTTGTTTTTATGATCATCTTAATGGATTTTAAAATATTTAACTGAATAAAATATTTTTATCCATTGTATGGGTGCATCATTGTAAAGAACTTGTTTCCGTCATGTTCAATCCCATAGTTTAAATTCGTTGGTCGCCACTTTGGAGATATATTCGTTAGACCTTTTGTGAAATTGCTATGAATAATAATTTTTTTAAGTGGAATAAAACGATAAGTAAGCTTTGTGCCTGACCTCAATTAAATATAAATAATATTGGCCTAAAATTATTATGGTTAACTATCACATTTATATGTTATCATATGTTTTCTTTACAGTTATACAAAGTGACAGATGGCAGCTGTTGATGTAGGGATATATTAGGGACTATTTCTACTAACTTTATGAGCTGTCATCAACGTTAACTAAGGTCATGAATGTACTATATTTAACATATTACTGACTAAGCTATGAATCAAGTTAGCATCACAACATGTGATTTAATTGATTTTTTTTTCCTTAAATGAACATTAATTTGTAATGTACATAACAGCACAAAATGATGAAAATTGAAAATTAATTTATATTTAAATATTTTTTTTGAATTGGCTAGGCTTCAAAGATTTTAAATAAGGATGGAATACTTGAATCCTTAAGGATATTTAAGATTCGAATGAGTCAAGAAAATTTCAAATTCAAGAATCAGGTTCTTTATTTATTATTTTTCTCAATTTTTCAAGTGAAATTTGTTTTATGGTTCTGTATTGCATATTAGTGGTTCTAAGCTAATTATAAGATGGAATTAACAACCATGCCCCAAACCATTAATTTAACACTCAAATGACTGTTTGAATATTATAACCATAATGTATGTATTATAAGAAACATTTAGTTACTATTTCTATTATTATATTATATTTCCTCGTTTGTTCATAATTTTTTTTCCAAGATCTGAATTTGTGATTTGAAGGTAAAGAGGAGCTCCATATTTGATATGTGGATATGTAAAATAGTGGATTCAAACCAATTATAATTCGAAACACTTTTTTAAAGTAAGTCAAAGCTTACAATTATTTTAGAGGCCGTACGAGAGTTAAAAAATATATTGCTCAGTAATGATAAGACTCGAAGAAAAATAGTTGAAACAACGTCAATGAAGGTAAATAAGTGTAGATTAAAAGGTGTGATAAAACTCGCCCCCAATAGCAGGTTAGCAGTTGTGAATACCTTCTCTGGTGAACCAGCATCAAACTTGTTAAGACACTGCACAACATGAGCCATATCCAACCAGGGCCGTCCGTCTTCACTGACTTGGTGGAGCAGATAGTCTCGGAACAACTTGAGCATGTAACGGTCCCCAGTCTCCGACCAGGTTGGATCCAGACTCAACCTAATCAACACCATCAACTGTTCAACATTTCATACAGATCAACCTAGTCAACCTAGTCAACATCAACTGTTTAACACTTCATACAGGTTAACATAGTCAACATCAAATGTTCAACACTTCATACAGGTCAACATCATCAACTGTTCAACACTTCATACAGATCAACCTAGTCAACATCAAATGTTCAACACTTCATACAGGTCAACATCATCAACTGTTCAACACTTCATACAAGTCAACCTAGTCCACATCATCAACTGTTCAACACTTCATACAAGTCAACCTAGTCCACATCATCAACTGTTCAACACTTCATACAAGTCAACCTAGTCCACATCATCAACTGTTCAACACTTCATACAGGTCAACATAGTCAACATCAACTGTTCCACACTTCGTACAGGATCAACGTGGTAACATTATCAACTGTTTAATACCTCATACAGACTCAACCTAGTTAATGCCCAATACCAGGTTAAAGCGTCATATATTTATTTAAATATGGTCTCATTCTCCGAGTAAAAACGTGAATGTCTAACGCACTCTGGCCGCTCATTGATGGTTCCAAGCTTGACAAGAAGTCGGCACAGCCGACCATTCTCCATCTCCTTGGACAGCTCATCCTCCAAAACATCTGCGCGAATCTGAACAGCATCCAGCTGGGTGTAAAAGCGGGCTCCAATCATTGGCATCAAATCTGTGACGGTCTTGTGCTGCTGTTGTTGGTTCGTCAGCAGATACCTCAACATTGACAGTGACAAATGCCAACATGAAATAAGATACCTCAACAATGACAGTGACAAATGTCAACATGAAATAAGATACCTCAACAATGACAGTGACAAATGTCAACATGACATATGATACCACAACATTGAGAGTGACAAGTGTCAACCAAAAATAAGTTACTTCAGAAGATACCGTTACAAAGGTCAACATGAAAAGTTTTTGACCTTTTGGTAGTGATTTTAGAGTCCTGGGTAAAAGTTGGTAGGGCCATGTCTTGCAAAATATCTGTGTCCCTACTAAGGATCGCACTTAGGGGTGTGCGGCCACAGAAAGCCCCACGCTTGCTTAAGTAGCAGAGGGCCCCATGCTTGTCTAAGTGACAGAGGGTAAAAACAATTTATAACAGAAAAATTTTGATTGTGCACTCATATAGTAGGTTATAGGGGTGTGCGCGCAAGTTCACTTTTTTAATTCAAAGCGAATTCGAATCGAATATATGAAATATTCTCAAAGCCGAATCGAGGTTTGAATATTTTCTTTTAGTTGTTTTATGCTTGAAAATATACTATAATGTGGTTATTTTTACAACTTAATGCACTAAAATTACTTGTAAAATGTTCTATTGCACCAATGTTTGTAATATTTCATATTAATCTGACAAATCAAGCTATTATCACAAATTAAAATTCAATTGGTTGAGTTTTTTTCCATATGAATTAATCTGTAATGTAAAAAACAGCTCAGAATGGCTATGGTAGAAAATTGATGAAAATTAATAGAATAGTTTAGATGTAAATATTTTATTGGCGAAGCTTCAAAGCTGGAATTTGTTTCGAAAGAAAAGTCAAAGCTGATATTTGTTTCAAAGCAAAGTCGATATTTGTTTCAAAGCAAAGTCGATATTTGTTTCAAAGCAAAGTCGATATTTGTTTCAAAGCCAAGTCAAAGTTTTGAAGCTTCGCACACCCCTAGTTGGTTACCTGTACAGGCGATCTAGCAAATATTTTCAGAGTGTAAAAACAAATAAAAATATCATCATGTTGTTTGATTTATTGAACGAGAGAAGCGAGTTCTCTATTTTAACTCAAACCAATTTGCATTTTTGTCTTTGTCTGTGGTAGATATGTCTCACAATAACTTTTGAATGTATTAACCGATTTAATTCAAACTTTGCAAAGTTGTTCTTTGTCACCCTATATAAATCAAGGTTGTTGGAGAAAAATTAACCCTCATATTTATAAAAGCATGGCTTCTTGCATTAATTATTACATTTTCCCTTATAGGGCATTTCCTGATACCATTTATGGCTGAAAATAAGTATAGAGGTGCTAACTACTGTAATAACACAAGCAAAGATTTTGTTTTTAAACTATTTTTTTTTTAATTTGGGGGAAAGGTGGGATGATGCAGATAACTGGGAAGCCCTGCAAATAAAGTTTTCCCAGAGTTTCACCTCTGCTAAGGGTGGCCCTGTTTCTACTAATCAATAAATAGTTACTGAACCGAATATGGCTAATTATTTATAAGAATGGTGTCATGTATTACATGATGAGGTTTCTAAGGTCTGTGGAGTAAGAACGGGCCACCAGGTCCAATGACGTCTGGACGTTTTCTCGCTGAACGGCAATGAGTGAGCGGCACGCCAACGCAAGGACTAACTTGCCCAATGCAGTCAGGTCATCTTGCTGTGAACAAACCAACATCACATACTATATAACTTGAATAAAACAGAATATAACACAGTATCACGGGTGTAAAAAGCCTCAACTTTGCTTCTAACACTCGTCAGCTTAAAAGCCCAGCTATGACAGATTTCAAGCTTCGCTGATAAAATACAAATAAATGACAATAAACATTTACATTAAATTATTGTAATTTTATTCAGTTATGTACACCACCAATTAATTGTGGCATGACAAAAGTCTGTAGTAATAATTGTATTACAGCTTGATTTATAAGTTTGGGCTGAAACATATCAAACGTTCATTACAATTACATAAATATGCACATTATTGTAGTTTTTTGCAACATAAGAGATACAAAATAATAATCAAATTTGTTTTTTCTTGATTTTGATTCTAATTTCCGATTCTTAAATTTTAGCCTCGGCTATTAGATTCTTGATTTCAATTCCTTGCCGGTGCAGGCAGGTAACTTTTACAATAAAATTCCCTGACTTTTACAAGTTTTACAGACAATAATTTTAAAAAGATCCAGACTTAACTTCTTTTACAGTTTCTCTCGGTGAATGGGAATTTTTTCGTTTATTACAGTATGTTGATCTCATATTTTCAAAAAAATCCTACTATACCAGACATTAATATTCTTATAAGTTCTGGTTCAGTCTCTAGTATTTAACTAGATATTATTTGTGTCCGTGTGTAAATGTGTTATAAAATAAAGGAGGAAAAGCTCACGTTTGTTTAAATGTTTAGGTGCAAAATTAGTCAAGCATTTAAATTTCCCGATTTTTTCCTTCTTTTTGATTAAATTCCCTGACATTTCCCTGTTTTTCCTGACTTTTCCAGGTGTTCCCCTGTTTGTAGTTATCTTATCAGTGGCACACCATGGGGAGAAGGGAACGGGCAAATAAGGGTACAGTTTCCTCCTCCCCTCTAAGACCCAAATAATGTTAATACAAATTTTAAAATACATCAAGTTGAACTATAAAATTGAGCGCTGAAGAAGTGGTGAATCCTTTTAATCGAAATGTTTAGTCTAGTAGGCAACTAATTTCACCAATTTGCTAGCAAACATTATTCCATTTAACTTCTAGATTTTTAACATTTTAATAGAGAGGGTCTTAGGTCTCCCCTTTGGGTTGGAGGGCAAACCTCTTTAAACAACCTTTATTTTGTTAGCCACCCCATTCAAATCTCCCTCCCACCCTACAAAAATTAAATTCTGGCTACATCCTTAAATTTTTGCCCCCCTCCCCACAGTAAATTAACTGATTGTATGATTGTTAAGCTTTTAGTTAATATTTACATTTTCCCTCATTATATCTAGGGATGGGCCCTTGAATCCTTAAGAATATTCAAGATCCAAGGATTTAAGAAAGTTTTGGATTCAAGACTCAAATTCTTAAAACTTTTTTTTTTTCAATGTTCCATGTGAAATTTGTTTAAGAGCTCTAATACTGTTTATTGGTGAGTCAAAACTAACCATAGGATGAACTTGACAACCAGGCCCCAAACCAATAATTTAACACTTCAATGGATGTTTGAATGTTATAATGAATGGATTATAAGAAAGAATGTTAACAATAAGTTAAAATTTTATTTTTTATTATATTATTATATTTCCTCTCATGTTAATCTTTTTTTTTTTTTT
>CABFOW010000785.1:26999-48444 GCA_902141385.1 Timema californicum | reverse complement strand
TTATAAGAAAGTGTGGGGTTTTATGGTAATTATAAGTTATGTAAATCATAACCAAAGTTGTAAGCAATATATGTTTTAAATTTCAATTCATTAACTTCATTTTCAGGCCTTTAAACTTATAATATAATAGTTTTTCATTATTTAAAGTCTTTGTTGGAATCTTAGAGTCATCCAAATTTATTACTTTTACTTTTCATTTTAAGCATCGTGCAATGTATTAATAGCTGAACCCGGAAGCTGGGAGATGCACCTGTAGTCTTTCAGGGGAGGGGGAGGTTTTGGCGCGGACTCCTGGCCAATCAATGCCTTTGGTTTAGCGTCTGTGTTTGACCTTATCTGGAAGGAAAGCGTCAGACGCGGGCACTGGCCGGCTAGCACTCAAAGAGTAAAGACACGTACTTATTGTGAACTTATCCTAAAGTGTAGAGACAGTCTCGAGATGGGGGAAAGTAGAGGAAGACTTGGTGGCTAAATAATATATTTTTCTAAATTAAGCATCTGTGATGATACCATGTAAATTATTTCTTTAAAATAAACTTCAAATTTAAATGCAACACTAAATAATAATCTTTTTTTGAGCTGTGTAACTCTACCCCCACCATTATTTATATATATAGCCCCGAGATGCTCTACCGAAACTGACTGCCGTGGACGAGAAGTAAGAAGAAGATGATAAGGCGAGGCTAGTTCTCATCAGCTGAAGCTGAACGCAGATGGCGGCCGGGCTGACTGGTTACAATATACTTAATGAATTAATGAAATAAGTGCTTTATTAATTTGTTTTCTCTCTGAGGGTTGTACTAATTTCTGTTCCTTTTCAGTACATGCATTCAGTGTGTTTGTAAAGTGTCATCCTGCTTCTTCAAATTTGTCAGCCTTCAGTGCCTTGACTACTGAGAACTGACTAGCTATACCACCTGAAATAAGCTCTGCCTCTCTTTCTTCCTCCAGCTCCCAATCTATTTCGATAGTCTCAACAGCGTCTGTACAACCTTGAGCGTGTGGTACTCTTTCCTTGTGTCTTGTCTGTCTCTCTCTGTGAGATTATTGTGTCTGTGCACTGGCTGGCAATTACAGTAGAATGCATTCAGATGGTGGTGTATTGTTTGTGACATATTTAAATATAGACACAGTTAAGCTGAAAATCAGTTGATCCGCCTCTGATAAATCAAATCAAAAGTCTACTGTATTCAAAAATCGCAGTAGGCTTCAAAACCGGTCTTCCAGACTTCTTTTTTTTTCCAATGGCTTGAAAATCATTTGTGTGCATGTGAGAAAAAGCACATCCCTTCTGTCATGTCATTTAAAGGATTTTGTCATTTCCAATTCTCCTTTTTTTTCAGTTTAGTATTTAGGACAGACATACCTTTTCTATTTTGTCTTGCAGTTCCACATTCATTTGTTGCTCAGTCAAGAAGAATTGAAGATAGTTGAGGACCTGTGTACCAGTTATCAACAAATAAAACATGCCCCCTATCAAGGTAGTCTTTCAACATTGTTGTGACAACTGCACCTGAGACACCTAAATTATACTCATCATTGATTTAAGTTGTTGCCCTGTGTAAGTAATAAAGTCCAGAATATAGCCAGTTTTACAGTTGTACAATACAAACCAATACAACTTTTTTTAATGCTTTATTTGAATGCAAGCCACCCTTTCAATAAAACTAGACTTTTATCAATACATAAATTGGCGAATGGTGTCAGAATATTTTTTAAATTACTTCTGAAATTATCTAAAACAATTCAACAACAAAACCTAGATCAGGGGATTGGGCGGCGACAATCAATTTTCTTTAAGAGGCAACCATTAACTCTTTGTTTAATGGCAGCAGTGTAAAGTGTGAACTGTGTTCTTCTTTTCATTGTAAAGGCCATATTGTGTTTGTCCCCCTTTTATATGTTTATGTTTCTATCCACCTTTCCTGTACCTTCTTCCAAATATAATACAATTACCTCATAAAGCAAAAAGAGGTTTTCCTTATAGATATATGAAATTAATGATCTACAACAATTCTAATTTTGTTTAGGCTGTAATCTTTATTGGGATGTTCATTGCCTGTAAAATTGAGCATGCTCAAAATAACTAGATATTTGTCTTGTGACATGACCTTTTGAAATATTGGAGTGTGCAGAATAGGATCCCTTGACCAATGTTCCGAAATGGATAGATGTTTGTTTCTAACCATCAGCAGTGGTGTGGCAATAAAAACAACTTCTATAGGAAGGGGGGTTTGGCCTCCCATATCTGCTTACAAATTTGTTTGTTTCATATGATATTTTATATAAAACATCTTTATTCACAAATAGCTCAAAATAAGACAATTCTGGTGATTCCATATTCAAATTTGGTGCCAGAATACCTGAGTTTTGTGAACCAAATGAGTGAGCAACCGATTAAAATGTGTCATTTTACCATGAAAACTGAAAAACAAGTGTTCTTTTATTCGTATCATTCCTTTCATGTTGAAGCTGAAAATCACTATCACTTTCTGACACATCACCAATAATATCATTTTCACTGTCAAAATTATCCAAGTTATCGGCAGACTCCATTTCCTAAAAAATATTCACAATCTCTTCGGGAGACAATTTTCTCTTGTAAACGCTTCACATTCTCAACAAAAACAGGTTGAATGCATATTTCAACAGGTTTGAAATGTACTTGTGCTGCTATCTGTTAGAATAAAAGTAGAAACTGTAGTTTACATAACGGTGGATGGATGGTAGAAGCATTTAGAATGGATTTGAAGTAAATCAAATATATTTGAGTGACGCACTGGTGGCTACAAATTTGGCTCGATATAACTCAAGCGCGTGCTTAAGATTGACATAAAGCGCTTGAGTTATCCGCAGGGAAAAGGAGGTTAAATGATCCCTCCTCCCTCACACACAAGTGATAATTTGTCCACCGTGGAGGTTGACGTAGTACCCAGCACCTGTCTCTGTACTGACCTGGTAGTGTGGTATCAGGTGCAGAGGATTAGGCGCAGTTGCATCAAATGTGAGAACGTCTGCTATGGCGAGACAGCCCAACCTGATCCTCGACTTTCCAGCCAGGAGTATCTTGGAGGGATCCAGGGTCCTGCAAGTATCAACAGTACTACAGAACTGAGTCACTAGCACCCAGGACAACACCATTTACTGAAATGTAAACATTATCCATGATTGTCTCCAGTCAGCCAGTATTCATAGAGTATCCTCAGTATTGGTAGTCAGCATTCCAGACTAGTGCTCGACATCTCTAGTCATACAGTATTCCTACATTAATCCTCAGTGTTGGTAGTCAAAATTCCAGACTATCGCTAGATATATCTAGTCAATCAGTATTCCTACAGTAGTACTCAGTGCAGGTAATCAGCATTCCAGACTAGTGCTAGAGACCTCTAGTCAGTCAGCATTCCGAACTAGCGCTAGGCATATCTACAGTAGTCCCATGGCTTCTTTGGTGCTGACTGATAACTCACAGTTGACTTCTGACAGTCAACATTTAGATATATACCTAAATTCTTACTGTCAGAAGTGACAGCTGCCAAACACGTGTTTTTGCAGATCATATGGTTCGGAGTAGGGATAAATAATTTGGTCTGGTAACTTTTCAAAGCTGTCAGTCAGCACCAAAGAAGCCATGGGGCTACTATAGTCAAGTCAGTATTCCTACAGTAATCCTCAGTGCTGGTAGCAAGAGCCCAGTGCTCTCAGCAACTGCAGAATACACACTAGCACATCACCACTTCTCCCTTACCGGCAAGCCAGTCCGGCAGCATGAATCACTCTTAGTGCTGATGTGATCTGGATGATGTAGTTCCAAATGACGCTCTCGGGAAGCATGCTGGTGGCTTGCTGCCTTAGGAGAGTGTTCTTTTGGTGACTGTATGGCCGAGGGGCGTTCGGATCTGCCGAGAATGGGTCAGTGTAGCCGTTCATCGGCTCCGTTTGCGAGAAATGCTTGGACAACAAAGTTTCTGAGCCAGGATGGTAGTCGTACACAAATATTATGGCTGTAAAGAAAGAAAGTTAAGTTGTTCAAGCATACAAACAAGTTGTGCAAGGCATTGGGCACAGTTCAACTGTCCCTGGACAAGTAGTTCAACTGAGTGGGTTGGATTGTATCAGTTATCTCGAGTTCATATACAAGAATAACTGTTTTAGGTACATTTTGGCTCAAACTGCCCCTGGATTTATAGCCTGGGATACTTACTTTAGTTATGAAGTACCTTGAGAAACCTTGGCATTCTCAGAACTTATCGCTTAAATTAGGCACTAAATTAACCAAAGAGGAGATTTATATCAAAAGATAAAAATGTTGCGTCTGAATTGGGGATAGTGATCGATTATATGTTAACTTACAGTATGACCACATATGAAGTACAAGATACAGAGAGATCACATATGAAGGATAAAGGATAAAAAGGAATAAGTCCAATTTTAACTCAACATGAGTGAGTGCTGCCATCTGTTAAAGGCTATCATGAGACCCTTCTAATGCGCTTTAGATTTTGGTTAAAAGAGGTATCTGCCATATTTAAATTAATAAAAAAAAAAGTATTTACTGGGATTCTTATGGGGTTTGTTTTAGATACTTTACAAAAGTAGTTGTGTTGGAAAATGTATGTAATGCGACATTTCCTCTTATTCCCTTCATGTGATATTTAGTTATTTTATGTCTTAACATACTCACAATAGTCCCCGAATGACTTGGTGGTGAAAACCTCCCTTAATTGAACCACATTGGAATGTTGCAATCTTTTCCACATGTCGACCAGGATCATACACTTGGTGTTCGGCAAGCGAAAACCTGAGACACAGTTTCAAATAAAACAAATGTACCAAATATAGACACAGGTTGTAACTCTAGAGACATGTGATAGTTTTTTCCTCAGCACCTAGTTTTACTACCCGTTCAGGTTATATGCTTATGTACTAATTACGCTAATTGGTTAGGGATGAGGAAGATTGAATTTGAGGAAGTGTATCCACATTTGCAGAGAGAGCGTGGGGAAATCGTTTAGGAAAAGCCACCTTCAGTACACCCAACCGAAGTCGAACGCCAATCTCCCTGTCATTGGCAGTTTAGTCTATTTCAAAAGTAGCGCTTTAGACCATGCGGCCACCAAAGCATTTCCTTAATGCCATCAATAATCACGACCTAAAACCCAGTGTGGCCACGCCATTATCCCCTCCACTACAAGTTTAAGCCATTGGCATTGGTTGTTTGATCAGTTGTATCCCCTACCTCCTTTTCTCCGACTCTTGCGCTAGTTTTGAAATGTATAAAACAAGTAGCCCGCTAATAATAAAAACACTGAATATGTTTTATCACTCGACTAAGCTGGTGTATTTTCTATTACCGAGGACCACCTGCACAACTCTACTTCAAGCTGGCGCTAGATTTGATCATGGTGGACAGAACCTTTGGCCGACCCGGGCCAAGGTAGCCCTCGCCACCCGGAGGATCAAGATTAACAGATTGTATCGTTTTATGTCAACTTAAAGCTTGTTTATTTAGGACTTTGTGTTCAGATTATATTATTGTACAGATTGGGCTGTTAATAAGAATATTCGCTTAGCGACTGCCCTTTTTTTTTTAAGTGTTCTAGTTATGTTTGATAATCAGGTATACGCTTAATTAAGCATACAAACCTAAATGTTGAAACCCTCAGCTCATGCCCTGATCGTACGAGTCACTTAACAACAGCTTATTTGTGGTAAGATCGAGTTAGCTAATTAGTGGAGCGCTTAGTCTTGCACTGATCAAAATTGTCTTATTTTTTAGCCTCAACTATTCAGTTGTCAATCGTAATTAGCATTTATTTATTATAATACTGATCTGTACGAGGTCAGCTAGGCATTGTGATGCTAAATTATGTGCCATTATACTATACCTCTTAGTGAAACTTGGGGACGCCCGGACCTAGTCGCTAGGGAATAGTTCTGAACTGTTTATGACCTAATTAGGTCTGATTGGTTATGTTTAAATAAGCTATCTTTATTCTAGTGTAATTTACTTTGTTAGGTTAGGATAGGCTGTTTTTAGCTGACTCCGCTTATTCTTATTTAGCTTGTATGCATATTAGGGATATGCGAAGGCCACTTTTTAAATGCAAAGTGAATTTTGAAACTTGCGAAGAAAAGTCAAAGTTGAAGCTACCTAGGATTTTTGTTGTCATGCCACTTTTAATGTTTAAATTAACTAATTTTCTAGATCTTGTCAGTAACAGGGGCCAGGAAAATCTTATTTGTTACCTAAAGACTATATTAATAAATAATGCACATAGGCTTACTGATAAGCTTAGTAGCATATCAATTAATTTTCAGAATATGATATCTAGATGGAGTAGTCCTCACTAACAAGCATAAATAATAGCTTTGGCTATTTTATACATGATTAAGTTTTAATTTTTACCTACATCGTGGAGTTCATAATATTATTTCGCATACTTTAAATATGCATGTCTTTTTATTTGCATTTCTATGATAAAAAATATAAATTAAATTTCGTTTCGTTTCCGTATCAGCTATTTTAAATAATAAAGAAAATGCGAAGAAGCTATGAAAAACTTCTGTGTCAAAATGCACTTGTAAATTTGTCACAGATAATTCCAAAGAGATGGGATTTTAAGGGCCAAACATTAGACGCGAGCTGCAATGATAGGACAACTAAAGTGCTTTCTCTGCTTCATACCAGTGACCATGGTGTTATTTCTTTATATGTATATTTTTACAAAATTATATTGGCCAAAGTGAATATATTATAATAACATTTACTTACCTGTTTTTTTACCTATGCTTACGTTGTGTTAATTAAATTACTAGTCAGTGTTAAAATTCTGTTTAGTAACTGTTTTAAAATTATCAAATATTGAAAAATGTAATATTTAGTAAGATAAAATTAAATTGTTTGATAATTTATCAAAGTTTTATCCTTACTTCAAAATTTTTCAAATATGCAAAGGTTATTGTAGATGTCAAAGTCGAATCCAATGGGGATTTGACCTTCCGACTTTTCAAAGCTTTGCACACCATTAATGCATATTTAAGTAAATGTAGGCGGCATCCTTAAGATGTTCGCGGAGCATTCAGCTCCAATTGGCAGTATATACCTGTTTCTGAGGTTTGTGCCTAGCTTGATCTAGTTTCTTCTATCTCTGGGTTGCACAATTGGGTTACTACCCAGCCATGTTCATACAAACACATTAAGTAGACTTAGCCTTGGTCTTGGTGTTCGTAAGTTTGACTCACGTGCGAACAGAGTATGAAAACTTGTTTTAAATCGACTAGCAGTGGTCTAGCTAGACTCCAGAGGTTTATCCTATGGTTTGATGAAACTTCTCGAAGAACCTTAAGCCCTACTTGGTAATAGGTCACGTAGAAAGGGAAGCCCTAAACACCTATTTGTTTCTTGTTTCTTGCCGCACCTTACGTGCTCCGTTCTACACTCTGAAATAGCTCCTTCATAAATGTCACTCATTTTGCTAAATGCTATTATTGTAGTTTCTCTTAGCTTTAAGAGAAGACCTTAATGTCACCTAGATCATAGAGTAGGCTAGTTCTCTGAGGAGTTACATGTTAAGTATTGACTTTTCTTGAAATGAGTTAGCTCACTGGGCCTATTTTCTGTTCAATTAAATAGGAACCTCATTTGGTACTCTATTGCAGCCAATGTATTAACATTATTATATACCAGGGTACAGAATTTGTATTAGTGTTTTTTTTTTAATTTCCGCCTATATATCTGTGAGTTCTTAGAGACTTCAATTTAATCCATAACCTGACACCAATATGAACTAATTGAATAGTATAACTGGTTTGTTTAACATGTTATTTCGGGAATGCATATTTATATTGTACAACCTGTCCTTAATAATATGTTTCTTGTAACTTGGCCCGCAGGTATTAAAATAGCTTTAGGTTGAAGTTTAGTGGATAAAATTTTATGAATAAACACAATTTGATAATTTTATAACACAAAAAAACTTAACCTAAAGATATATGAACTTCTATTTTGCTTCGAGAATGTTCCATATATTCACCTCAAAATGAAAAAGTGTAATTCACTCACTTAACAAGTGGTTTACAAGTTATGTGAGAAATGCAGGTTGTACGCACCGTGTACCCTACGCAAGCAGTAGCGGGCTCCCGTCTTGATATGAGTGGCCTTGTATGTGGACATGGGGTAACCCAGTAACTGGTGCTTGTGAGGGCTGGTGTTGGCTGGCTCCAAGGGGGAAAGTTCGTGGTAGTTGTCTATCTCCACTGGCAGGTCTGAAACACAAGTTTTGTATGTGAACAGTTCGTGGCAGTCTGGCAGGTCTGAAACACAAGTTTTGTATGTGAACAGTTCGTGGCAGCCTGGCAGGTCTGAAACACAAGTTTTGTATGTGAACAGTTCGTGGCAGTCTGGCATGTCTGAAACACAAGTTTTGTATGTGAACAGTTCGTGGAAGTCTGGCATGTCTGAAACACAAGTTTTTTATGTGAACAGTTCGTGGAAGTCTGGCATGTCTGAAACACAAGTTTTGTATGGAACAGTTCGTGGAAGTCTGGCATGTCTGAAACACAAGTTTTGTATGTGAACAGTTCGTGGTAGTCTGCCAGATCTGAAACAAGTCTTGTATGAGAGCAGTTGCTGATTCTTACATTGTCTCATCACTTTCACAGTTTCCTTTAATTACTAATTTTCAAAAATATTCCTTTACCACAAAAACAAATAAAATACCTGGGTAGTGTTAAACTGACTAGGAGCTGACCAAGATAGTGTCCTGTGTTACCTGGATAGTGTTCAATTGACTTATAGCTGACCAAAGTAGGACCCTGTGTTACCTGGGTAGCATTCAACTGACTAGGAGCTGACCAAGATAGCGCCCTGTGTTACCTGGATAGTGTTCAATTGACTTATAGCTGACCAAACTAGGACCTTGTGTTACCTGGGTAGTGTTCAATTGACTTAGAGTCTGACCAAAGTAGGACCCTGTGTTACCTGGGTAGCATTCAACTGACTAGGAGCTGACCAAGATAGCGCCCTGTGTTACCTGGGTAATGTTCAACTGACTAGGAGCTGACCAATATAATGCCCTATGTTACCTGGGTAGCGTTCAACTGACTAGGAGGTAACCAAGATAGCGCCCTGTGTTACCTGGGTAGTGTTCAATTGACTAGGAGTTGACCAAGATAGCGCCCTGTGTTACCAGGGTAGTGTTCAACTGGTTAGTGAGCTGACCAAAGTAGCACCCTGTGTTACCTGGGTAATGTTCAACTGGCTAGGAGGTAACCAAGATAGCGCCCTGTGTTACCTGGCTAGTGTTCAACTGGCTAGGAGCTGACCAAAGTAGCACCCTGTGTTACCTGGGTAATGTTCTGGATCAGGTTGGGCCAGCACCAGAGCGTTCCTGTGAAGAATCTCCAATCTCAGCTCGTCAGATACATAGAGACCAGACTGTTTTCCCTTGACGGCTGAGATGTGTGTGGGAGTCCCGGGGTACACATGATAGCTGGGGATCACCACTGTCGGTACAACAGAGCTAGCATTGGTACTACCAGGTTCTCCGCTAGAGCCAGTTGGGTAGAAGTATGTTGTACCCCCCACGTTTTCCTGGGACAACAATGCACATGATTTGTTGATTATATATTTGTTTCTCTCTTGACCAGAATTTTACTACAAATGGACTTAGCTTACAATTAGAAAAGTTGTTTTTTGTTTTTTATAGTACTTTCAGGTTGTACACATACATACTAATTATACTAATGTGTTGAGGGATAAGAAGGTTGTATTTAAAGGAATTGTACCCACTTCTATGTGGAGGAAGAGTGGAAAATCATTTGGGGAAAACAACCTTTGTACAACCGAGCAGGATTTGAATGCTGATTTTTCTGTTACTGGCAGTCTAGTCTATTGAAAGAGTGACTTTTAGATCACGTGGCCACCGTAGTAGGAAGCTAGAGAAGTTACTAGATTTACTTTCATGTATTCATGGTGTCTACTAAACTTGACCAATGAAATCCTCGACCTTTTCCCTGATTTCCGCTGATCATTTCCTAAAATTCCTGACTAAAAAAGTATGTCACTTCCTTCTAACTCCCCCCCCCCCCTTGTTTTTCTATAAATCTTTTTTAAAATAATAATAAGTTTTAAAATTTGAATTAAAATTATTTCTAGGAATTAAAAATATATTACACAGCTACAAACAAAAAAGTGACATTATAATTTACTGATTATTGTATTTCATATTTTGAGTAAAATATCATTTTCTCGGACTTTTATTGCAATTTATCAAATTCCCTACTTATTCCCGTTTTTTCCCGATCACTTCAAATTCCTGGCTAATTCCAATTTTCCCGGGTGGTAGACACCCTGGTATTCATCCTCCAAGTCATAAGAAGCTGTAACTTTTGATGAATTTTGTCAATACATGTAAAATAACATCAATAATATACTGAAATGTTATTTATTTATTCAAGGTATTTAACATGCACTTTCTGAACCAACTGATTATATCAACACACTAGAATTTTTATAAGTGAAGGGGCCTAGCAATTTTGCCGGGAAAGGTATTTTCACGCATCTCCCAAGGTTATGTTACAAGCCACCGTCAAAATGGGAATGACAGCTTTACTTACCTTCCAATGGATTTTTATTACTCAAGAAAAATCTGTCTACCCTGACCGAGTTTGAATCCACGAACATTGGGTCCTGAGGCCAGCACCCTAAGACCACCAAGGTCGACAAAATGTTATCAATGTTGACTGCAACACATATGTTTGGGTTTTTAAAAGGTGCTCCAACTGCCCATTTGTAATAAAATCAAGGTATATTTTACCAAATATACACTCAAGTATTAGTTGATCTGTCTTGACTGTCCTAGGATTTATCACTCATTCAAAGTTGAGGTAATCTACAAGTAGTTCTGGGTTATCTTTAAATTTGTTTTATTATTTTGTCAAAATCTATACACACATCACAACCTGGTTGATATAGGGCCCAGAGCAAAAAAGTTTGGGCATCTCGGGCGCTAGTGGGCATTGCAGTTCTAACCCAATGAGCAATGAACTTTTGACAATGAATGTCAAATATTCCCAAACAATGCAGAATAAATTCTAATATTCTACAGTAAACTGATTTTAATATGCATACATACCTAAAAACACACTGTTCCCTTACAGAGAAGATAATACATCTATATAATTATATATACAAGAATATAATTATTTTGCGTTTGAACAAAATTTTAAAAACTTGAAAAAAAATAATCACAATTTGGCATCGTTAATTAATAAGGTAACTATTGATTTTAATGAATAATGCAACTAAAATTAACCTAAAAATTAAAAATTAGTAAATATTTGGGCTGTGGAAAAAATAAAATTCAATTTTTTATATATAATACTATAGTATTTTTAACCTTTATTCGGACACTTCAGGGCCCAAAATATTGGCCCAAGGTAAGGTCAAACATAAGGGAGATGTTACCTGGTAGGTGGAGACAGGTGTGACAGGCGTCTTTTCCAACGTCGGGGAGCTGTTGCTGAGTGGAGGTGAGGGCTGGGGAGTTAGTCTGGGGGACACCGCCAGGGGACTCTCCTCACTGCCTCGACGAACAAACCCCGGGGATCCTGTTGGGCCTCCATATTGAGCAAGGAAGCTGGGAGACCCGTTAGCTCCAGGGACAAATTCTGGAGCCTGGGGGGTCACCTGAGAGACCAGACACACCCTGAGGGTTTATTCTCGGTGAAAACAAAGACACTGTGATAGTTTACGAAATATAGTTATTAGCTCCAGCCGAGTGTAGAGTAGACTCTGGATATTCAAGCAGAGTGGAGAGTAGACTCTGGATATTCAAGCCGAGTGGAGAGTAGACTCTGGATATTCAAGCAGAGTGGAGAGTAGACTCTAGTAGACATTGTCAAACTCCTCTCGGTACTGGGCTGCAACCAGTGGCAGACAAGCATGTCCCAAGGTCATGTCCAATTCACTAAGCACTGCCGTCTTGAATCGGCCGAGCAGATCTGGCACATTCTCTAAATAGATTATGCCACTTCTCTTGATTGAAAATGTTTTAAACCCTTGTGATTGTCTCAAAGCAGGTTTGTTCTGTCCGATGAAGCTGGTGTTTGTATCATAGCAGGTTTGTGATATCTAACGACGCTTGTGTTTATCTCAAAGCAGGTTCATGCTGTTTGGAGACTCTTAGCTCTGTTTATTTTATAAAAATATAACAAGAGAAACGTTTTTTGTACCAAATGAAATGAAATAAAGGAATATTTGACAAACTTCGATTGTTTTTAATTTTCCCTATACCAGATTTGGAAATTAGTCAAAAAATTTTAAAAAAACATTTATTGTTCAAAAAAAGAATGGCTTATTTAAAAACCATATTTTTGTTACAAAATATTTGTAAAATGATCATATAACGTTGTTAGTAGTGTAGTCATGTCAAGAAAGTGACAAATATCGCAAGTATAAAACAAAGAAGGTTATATTTTGTTTGTGACACATATCCTACCACACTTTCGAGCTATCTGCGAAAATGTAGAAACAATTTGAATAAAGAGAAACTACTATGGGAGAAAAAACTGTTTTGGAAAATTATACGAAAATAACAATATTTGGTTCAAGTATGACAGTAAAGTTCTATTTCATCAGCTTATTCGTGAAGGAAGAAAATAGTCCAGGTTCTCAATGAAATTCTTCAAGCCATACTGGCATCTCAATCTTCTTTCTTTAGCACATCTTAATACCTGTTCAGGTTATTCATATATGTAGTACTGTAATTACGCTAATGTGTTAGGTATGAATAAGATTGAATTTATAGGGAGTGTACCTGTATTTGTGAGAAAAGATAAGAGTTAAACATTGTAGGTAAAACCACCCTCAGTACACCCGACCAAGATCTGAACCTCGGTTTCCCTGTCGTTGAAAGTCTAGTATAAATGTGAGTGACCCCTTAGACCTGCGGTTCCCAACCCTTTTCACTTGCATACCCCTTGGTAGGCCATTTCCATAAATTGTGCCCTTAATTTTTAGCAAAATAAAGGCCATAGCCAGGAGAGGTCTTGGGGGTTCGAACCCCCATGAAATTTTATGAACAAAATATGTATGGCTGTATTTGTAGTTCAAACAATATCAAAATTAAGATACAAATTGGGGGGCTGTTACCATAAAAAGCACTTCAGAGAGCTTCTAGAAGTGTTAAATATTTAGAAATTTTCCTAGCCTTCGGCAGCAAGGGGGTTATTTTACCATAAAATAAAACCCACTTCAGAAAGATTCTAGAATTGTTTATCATTTAGAATTTCTCTAGCTTCCAACAATTGGGGGATGTGCCCTTCAAACCACCACCCCCTCCCCCTAAAAGTTTTGGCAAAATGAGCAAAATGTTTAGTTGCCACATTATTAGTTACTTCTGATTTATTTGTTGCAACTGAAAATAAATGGGCTAGTAATGGGATTTAAAAACAATGTGATAATAAGATGAATACGAAATGCATACATTTGTACATTCAAAAAGCAAAGGTTACAATAAAAACTGACAAATTTAATTTATTTATTACTTTATTAATAAATATAAAAACTATTCTACGTTTGAAATTTAAATTATTTTCTCAAGGTCAAATATAGAAGGAAACCTGCACTACCCCTCACCATATCGTTCATTTCATAGCTTTTGACTGATTTTTTTTCTTCTTAAGCTGCTGGCATCTTTTCGCCACTATTCAAATCTTTTCGTGTACCCCCAAACATCCTGGCACGTACCCCACGTTGGGAACCTCTGCCTCAAACTATTTGACTAGAAAAGAGGGTACCAACCTTATTAACTTTATATTATCACACAACTTACAGACATGCTGAGAAACAAATAAAATACTGGCTTGTCCTGGATCCAACCAAGGTCCCCATATATGGAGTTTGACCAAAGAAGATATAGTATTTGAATGAAATATTAAAATGGCCATGCACACAGTAACATTATACTAATGAAAGAGTGTAAACTAATTAGTAGTAGAGTTAGATACATCCAGCGAAGGTGGTTCATGCAGAGGCAATCCTACACAAGACAAAGAAAGAGTTGAGTGAAAGTCCCAAACCTTTTTGACCCCTTGGTCTAAGCAGAGTCCCACCAAGCTTTTAGTGAGGGACTGAGTGTGGCCGCCCGGAGGAGTGATGGGGTTTTGGCGATTCTGACAAGTAAACAAAACTAGCAGTTAGTGACTTGTTAGAGGGGGTTAGCGGGGCATAGTGCACACTCGCTCCAATACAATATAGCCGACTTAAAAAACAAATACATCCCTAGCAGTGGTCTATATTTTATTGCAAGAGTGTGTCCACGCAACACATTTATAAGTCACTCTGTGAGGTTCCTCTTATAATGGGGATGTAGAGAATGTGAGAAAATTACAGTGTTTTTTTGCAGTTTTTATGGCAAAACTTATTTTTTTTGCCAAAATAAATCACATATTGCTTCAATAGAAACTTCTACAGATGGCGATATCAACAGTTGTTGAATATTTGTCATGAGCATAACAGCATTAGATGACAAACTTTTTGAATGGAGAGAAAAAGTTGTGATTAAATTTAGGGCAACCGTGACCGATCGATATTCAAGAGATATTAAGGTCAAAATGTAAAGAAAAATTAAAGTCTTGTGTTTCTATTCGTGAAATATGTGATTTATTTTGACCAAAAAATGTTTTGATATATGAAAAATTGCAAAAACAGTGTCCTTTTCTCGTGACCCGTACACTCCCTCTTAAAACTTAAACATTGTATTAGCAACAATTTATCAACTAGGATTAGCACAAAGACCCAGTGTAAATGAAGTTGAGAGTAGCGTACCATGTATGTGGCAAGCTTGGACTCTTGGGGTACACCGTTGGCTTGGGAGTATGACATGTACATAGGGTCCATCCTTTCTTCAGGTCCTGCAACTGTTGGACAAATCATGTCACTCAGGGAGGTACGCCATCTAGGAGCAACTACAACTTCTTAGATGATGCGGCTGCTTAGGAAATGTTAGTTTTTAAAGAAACTCTACAGCATTTAAATGTCTTATCAATCTCAGAAATATATTAATAAAGAATGGGACATTAAAAAAACATTTATTATGGGGGGGGGAATCACTCATGTTGCCAACCTTTCAGGTGAAATGTTGTTCAAGAGGTATTTCGTGAGGCAATAACGAGACTCTTAGATAAAGGTAGAATTTCAAGCAAAATATATGAATTAATAAAATCATATACACTATCTTGAATAATAAACTTATAAGTGTCACAAGGGCCTGGATTTTGATGACATGTCTTTTTTTTATGCAAGCTAGCCCAACAGACAATGCTCATGTGCATATAAATTTTGTCTGTGATCCCCTGGTTGGGGAAACATTATTTTTAAGTCATTCTTAGGTCATTTTTTGTAATTTTGTTAAGCTCATATTTTATAGGTTGATGTCATTTTTGAGTTTATTTAGACGTTTATCTTGAATAAACATTTTTCATATAATCAATATTTTATAAAAGTATAAATACTCAAACATAACTTTTTTAACGCATAGTTGTACTCATGAACGAGAAGATAATGTTACAATAAGCTTTGTATCCTTTTTGCTTGTTTGGTTGTAAAATACACATTCATGGTGAGACTGCAACTAGGCTCAAGAGGGTTGCATTGGGAGGGGGTAGCTATTACTTCTCAAGCGGATATTTGTTAATCAATACTATATTTAGAAGCAAGGCTGTGGAGTCAGAGCCATAAGCAATTTTAAGTGGAGTCTGAGTTTGTAAAAATGTACCGACTCGAACTTCAAAATAAAAACTTATAATACTATAACAATATATGGTAAATATATCATTTTCACTTTATAATTCTTTTTTTAGGATCAATGTTTGTAATTTTGTTTGACTAATTTATTCACAGTGCCAAAGTAGCTTCCCATAAAGTCATCTATATTAGAGCATTTTACTGCAGTAAGCTCATTATTAGTTAATATACATTATACATTTACAAAGGAGGTGAAGTTGAACAGTAGAAAACTAGAGGATTCGATGTCGAAGGCTTGGTGTATCGACTCCACAGCCCCGACAACCAACACATGCCGTCAGGAAAAAGTTTATTTTAATGTGGAAGCTAGCAAACTCAAATTTACCATACTTTTAGGGTCAATTCCCCCCTTGTGGCGAGTGGAGACAGGGTTGCACCTAGACCATGCGCCCACAGACGCGGGTGAGAACCTTTTCTAAGATATTTATTTCTTACCTATGTCATAGTAGGATTCCAGTAGGAAAAAAGGCCTTCAAGATGATTCTTTACAAGAAAATCTTGTTATTTAAAACAGATTTGTAGAGTATAATTCCCATAATTCCTGGGAAATTTTTATTTTGCCAACTAATAGCAACTTGAAGATTTTTTTTCCTTGAAATAAATGCAAAATATCAATTAAGTTATTCATGCCAATAAGACAAAATTAATTATGTCTTAGTAATAATGAAATATATAAAGGTCTAGATCTCAATGATTATTTCCAAACCTGTTGAGCAGTGATTGTGTGCGACATCAGGGGTGTAGTCCCAAATGTAGGAGTGCCGGAGTTATTTATTAGTGGTGGTGGGGAGGGGAAGGTTTGAGGTTTGTGTGTTCGTATCTGTCTTAGCCAGCCTAGATTCATAAATTGGTTTATATTTTACTATATTTAATAGTATGTCTTATTCATGGAAAATAACCATGGTTCACGTGTTTTAAGACGTCAATCTCGTAATGCATGTCAACATTTAAAAAAAAAACACCTAAATACCAGATCCGTTGCTTAAAATTATAAATTCAAATCAATTTAGATTAGCTTTGATCTGGCCTCCATATTAAGTCAGAATTAAAAACTAGGTATATACATCATTCGGCCTAGGTTCTAAGAATGTTCCTTCCAAATTTCATTAAAATTGATCCATGCATTTGGCGGTAATCTTGAAACAGACAGACATAATTATACTAAGTGGTTGCCATCTTGAAACATACATCTTGATTTATAAACTTATGTATATACGTGTTTGGAAAGGATAAAAGTATGTCCCTGCCAAATTTAGTTGAAATTGGTTAACACATTTGAAAGTTATCGCTGAACAAAGATTCTGAAAGAAAGATGAAATGTCAAATGATCAAGTTAAAACAGAATCTCCCTTTTCTTGGCCAATTTTTTTTTTTGCTGGACCTCAAATTAAGCCATCATGCTGTTTTATGGAATCCCATTCTTGCTCAGACTAGCATCACTCATAGACTCCTCTTCATTAGGTCTTGGTGGCAACAAATCAGGAAGCTATTTCTTGATTTTAAGTGTGTGAGCTAATTCTAATCAAATGTAGTTCAATTCAGTGTGACATCCCTCCCATTAAATTATATTATCAAAGTGAGAAAGTGCCACTTTCCAAACTGTGCTTCTAATTAAATGCAGGGATTGTGGTCTCGAATCAACCAAAATAGTATATTTCCTGCCATTTTCAGAGTGAAAACTTTTTATCTTTGAAGCAATGCTTACAAGTTAAAATAGCTAATAATGAGTTAAAATGGTTATGTATTCAACCTAATGATACCACCCTTAAACTTTAAGTAGATTGTTTGATGTCCCGAGCAAAACACAATTTATTTCTCAAGAAGGATCTTAAGAACTACTTACTATTCACCAAACCCACAGACAAACAATACATGGAGGCATTAAAAAAAAAGCACCCAATAGACATATTATTATTATTATTATTATCACCACGTCTTACTACCCATTCAGGTTATACACACTTACGCTAATGTATAATGGTAGGGTGATTGTGATATGAAATGGAAGACCTACAGTTTAACGTGGAATTCGAACCACGGTGGAGGCCTGGCATTCCACACATTCACAAGTTGTGATTAATACACGTCTTGTCAGAGGTGAAGGAAGGGTTTGGTGATCAGATAGATCTGTGCCGGGACCGAGGATTGAACTTTGGACCCCAGCATAGATGTCTGACACCTTATCCCTAGACCACCAGGTCACCCAATAAACATACAAGCAGAAAAAAAAAAGCTTAGCATTGGTTTAAAAATTAAATGAATTTGACAGTTTGATGGTCAAATATATGAATATAAGATACCTAATCCAAAGAGTCTTTGACAATCACAAAACAAGAATATTTGTTAATCATTTCCTACACATGAGCATTGTAACAGTACCGGTAATCCTGCCTGTACCAGTGGTAGAAGCTACTAGTTCATTTCTGCAGACCAGTAGTCCTGTCTGTATCAGTGTGAGAGTTACTATTTCATCCCCACGTACCGGTAATCCTGTCTGTACCAGTGGTAGAAGCTACTAGTTCATTTCTGCAGACCAGTAGTTCTGTCTGTACCAGTGGTGGGAGCTACTAGTTCATCTCCAAGGACCAGTAGACATAGTCCTGTTTGTACCAGTGGTGAGAGTTACTAGCTCATCCCCACAGACCAGTAGTCCTGTCTGTACCAGTGGTAGGAGCTACTAGTCCTGTCCATACCAATGTGGGAGCGACTAGTTAATCCTCGCAGGCCAGTAGGCCTGTCTGTACCAGTGGTAGGAGCTACTAGTCCTGTCCATACCAATGTGGGAGCGACTAGTTAATCCTCGCAGGCCAGTAGGCCTGTCTGTACCAGTGGGCCTGTCTGTACCAGTGGTAGGAGCTACTAGTCCTGTCCATACCAATGTGGGAGCTACTAGTTCATCCCCAAATACCAGAAGTTCTGTCTGTACCAGTGGTGGGAGCTACTAGTTCATCCCCACATACCAGAAGTTCTGTCTGTATCAGTGTGGGAGTTACTATTTCATCCCCACGTAATGGTAGTCCTGTCTGTACCAGTGTAGGGGCTACTACAGTAGCCCCATGGCTTCTTTTGTGCTGACTGACAGCTCACAGCTGACAGTTTAAAGCTTTGAAAAGTTACCAGACCAAATTATATGTCCCTACGTCGAACCATATGATCTGCAAAAACATTTGTTTAGCAGCTATCATTTCTGACAGTCAAAATTTAGGTATATGGCTAAATGTTGACTGTCAGAAGTCAGCTGTGAGCTGTCAGTCAGCACCAAAGAAGCCACGGGGCTACTGTAGTTCATCCCTGTAGTCCTGTCCATATCAGCATTGGGAGTTACCCAGCTGACCTCACTAACAAGTTCAGCTAAACTGTAAGATAATATAAAATATACCCCCAAAGCAACTTTCATATATTTTGATATAGGTCAGCTGCTCCAAATGAAGAATTTTGGAGGACAATGGTTTGTAGAAGTTTATATATATAAGTGACCAACTTTATTAAATAAAGCCAAATATTTTGTAAGCGTGCATATATTAGGGACTAGCTACGTGTTGGTGCCTAGTAATCTGTGCACATATAAATTCAATTTTTATCATGAGGTTGAACATTAGTTTATGTACAAGAGCATTAATATGTACAAAGTAGTAAACATTAACACATTCTAACCGAAATAAATGATGAACCACTATTTTGAGAAAATTGCAAGCACAAAATAAAAACTGTTATTCACTCTGGACTCTAAATTGCAAAATGTGAAAGTTAACATTCTTGTAAATAATCAAACAGCAGAATAAATTATAAAGTGTATGATAAAGGTCCTTTTTTACGTTAAAAAAAAATGAATTATGACAGTAAAAT
This sequence comes from Timema californicum, assembly GCA_902141385.1. NCBI lineage: Eukaryota > Metazoa > Arthropoda > Insecta > Phasmatodea > Timematidae > Timema > Timema californicum. The sequence continues at coordinate 28,790 of CABFOW010000785.1, read as the reverse complement.
AGGAATGAGAAAAAAAAGTTCTTACATGACAGCTTCTGTGGCTTTATTATACTTTCTGGGTAAGCAAGATTTCCAGGAAAGATTATATTGTTGATGGAGTTATTCCTAGGTAGAAGCAGAGTGTCATCCCCATGGTAACATGCTCCCATACCCGGAATTGTTAAACCTGTATTGCTTAAAAAGGTCCCCCTGCTGTTTGGAGCCACAGCTGGTTTCCTGACACCACCAGATAAATTGTCCATGATTTGTATATACAAGCGTTTTACATTTAGAAAATAAGATAATACAAACTTTTTTTCAACTACACATTATTTAACACACATAATCCAAAAATTTTGACACTTTTTCTTATAATATTGACATCCATCTTCTCGTGCGCAACATCCCAGAACAACAAAATGCTTATCCCTTGCCCCTCCAGAAGGAAATTGCATTCCTGACTCCTGTTGAGAAATGTCTTGAGCACCATCCAAGTAAAATTGTTATCTATAAACCATGACATTTAATGCTAGAAAATAATTATCGTAATTTTTTTTAGTATATATATTAAAAATTAAGGATTAAATTAAGTATAAATAAAACAAATATCTCGATAGGAATTAAGGTGTTTTGAAATATTTATTTTGAAGGTGATCAAGATCGATACAAGCTACTTCCGCTATGTATCTATTAAATAACTTTTATAAAAAAAATTGAACTAAATTCACATTTATACAGTTAATTATTTTCATATCCATATTGTTCAACCTGTAAAATAACAATTTAAACATATTTTGACATTCAACTTAATATAGACTACACAGATAAATAAATACTATTTAGCACCGCGTCTTACTACCCGTTCGGGTTATACGCTTTAAGTACTAATTACTCTAATGGAATAGGTATTGGGAAGGTTGAATTAGAGGAAGTGAACCCGCATTTGCGTGGAGGGAGAGTGGAAAACCATTTAGGAAAAACCATCCCCAGTTCACCCGACCGAGATTCGAACCTCGATCTTCCCGTCCTCAGCAGTACAGCTCTACACGACAAGCGTGTTAGCCAACTACGCCACCGAGGCGGGTTGATAAATAAATAATAATGTTTTTTACTAACAATAATATGTAAAACCTACAAATATTCGGATCACTGGTGGATTCGAGAACATATAAAATTTTAAAATTACTATCAGCATAGCTCCTGAAGGCATGTTATAAAAAAAAGTACATTTGTTTCATGGTTGCTTTGGAAGAAATCTAGAGATAAAAATATTAAACAAATTTTATAAATATTCATATATCAAATACATCATGGATACCTATCAAAACCCCTTTAATGAAGGCAACCAACAAAATCTCTTTGTCAGCTACATTAGTAGAGGAGAAGGGTGCCTGCATTTATTGCCACGGTACAATATACATTATTTATCTTGAAAGGTAGCAGTCATACTGAAACATCCCCTTTATTTTACTAATAAAATAAGAAGGGTGGCATCTTATCAATTAAAAAACAAAGCAACGGGAGAGTGGTTGTTTGTAAACTTAAGCATACTACTTCGTTAATAATCATAATCCACAAGGCTTAGTTTAATAGATACTTAGTTTTATTATAGAAATAAACATGAAGTTTCATAATACAAATGAAATATTATCTAATATATCATATTGCTTAGAATCCCAGAAGGGGTGCAATAAGGATTAAACATATATATATATATATATATATATATATATATATATATATATATATATATATATATATATATATATATATATATATATATATATATATATATATATATATATATATATA
>CABFOW010000785.1:0-26939 GCA_902141385.1 Timema californicum | reverse complement strand
ATATATATATATATATATATATATATATATATATATATATATATATATATATATATATATATATATATATATATATATATATAAATTCAATTGCTTTGACACGCAAATAATAGTAAAGTACGAGAAGTTTCAACACTATCTAATTATCATAAAGAAACATGACAAACCATCAGCACCCAAGTCTCCTAAATACATTTTACATGACCATTACATTATATATACATATCGTAGACATATTACTCAGTATGCTTTTGACTCGGTGTAGTTCCTAGTAAATATAAAGTATTTACTATTATAGGTAGTTTAAAGACAAACTAGCTCATCAACATTAATGTATGCTCACTAACATTTATTTCATAAAAGAAAAATCGCAAACAACAATCACATAAATGTCCATCTACAGTAAACGAGGGAGGGACCATACTATTTCGATATTACGTTACCACAAAGGCCTAAAATATACGGGTCTGGTTCATTGATCCCTATAATATAACTGGATGGACATAAATATACACATTGCCAAGGACCAAAGTGTGACGCTCAAGTTTATCATCTGCTAAATTGTGGGGAGACAGATTTAACGGTTTCTTTCAATGTTCTTATGCGAAAACGTTTTTCTGATTAATAAAAGTGTTATTTTTTGAAAATAATGAATTATTATACCACAATTTCATGAAGAAACATTTACATTAAAGGATTCAAAAATCGGTTTTACAGGTAATACTGTACAAATACGAATAAAAGCTTTAACATAATTATATAAATATGTAGTTATCATCAATGTTGTTTAAATTCTGCCAAGACTATAATAATATTTAAAGTTGGCTATTAACTTGTTTATTGGTTTCAGATATCATATTATATTGAAAGTTCGATAAATATAATGAATAATTTATCTTAAAACTTGATTGCATTTGTTTGAGTGACAAACTCTGTGTAATTGTCATACGTTCAAACTATCACTTAGGTTATAGGCTTGTAAAAAGTATTATATTACCATTTTTTAAAATCTAGTTCATATCGAGTATATTTCTTTCAAAAACCATGTTATGTTGAAAGTTCGATAACTATAATGAAACAAGTTAGCTATAAGTGTATTACATTTTTTTGAATGACATACTTTGTGTAGAAATCTTACGTTCATATGATAATTTAGTTTATAGGCTTGTAGGAAGTACATTATCTGCTAAACCCCAATTTTACTAAGAATCACTATCTGTAAGGCTTTATTTCGTACCAGAATACTATAATATGTATAATATTTTTGTAGTATAAACTGATATTTAGAATGGAATTATAAATTTCCTTCTGAAAGGTATTTTATCCTAACTAAGCACTACTATAAATTCTTTCAAAAATCATCACATAGGCTACTTAAACTTATTTAAAGGAAAAAACTCACCATTTTCGTACATTGTTATGCTGTTAAAAGCTTTTACTAACATATTTATTTCATTTAACTAACCAAACATTGATGTATCTCATATATCCAATCAAATTAATGTTCAGTGTTTCCAATAAAAAAAACTTCTGCTAGAAATCAGTTACCACCAATCCTATATCGTTGGCTACTTGTATGTTTATTTATAACAGTGATTTTTCTACTGTCTTAATTTTAGACATTATTTATATACCAAAATATAAGAAAAAGTTAATTTTTAATTGGGGATGGTGCTGTAGAACTGATACAAATAAAACACTGTATTTTATCAAAACAACCCATTATTAAGATTTTTTTATCATTTATACTTGCAAGAAAACGGCAAATTAAATAATACTAAAATCATAGTTAGGCCTATTTAATATAACTTGATTTTCTAATATTCAAACATCTCAGTAAAGTCAAAATCCAGACGAAGGGCCTGAACGAAAAAGTTGTTTATTAGAAAACTATTTTTGGAAGTTTGAATTTATTTGCACATGAAAGGTTAGAAAGGTTAAGTAAGAAAGGAACGATACTCAAAAACCTTACCCATATATTTTTCACTTTTTTTGTTAGATATTAAAATGTTGATATTTTTTGTATATATACACTCATAAATATATGGAGAATCGATATAAACTAAAATTATATTATTTACATTCGAAAGTATTTGACAACATCATATTAAAAAAGTAACACTATTTGTTTAGTGATACTACTACAGTAATTTATTTAAACAATATTTAGGGATGATATTATCAATAATAGTCTTTATCCTTAAGTAAAATATAGTTTTTGAAAAAATGTCTACTTGAAGGCTGGAAACAAACCTGGGACCATTGTAAAGACGGAAGTACCAAAGTAGATCCCATACTATGTTTAAATCTCATTTTTTAAATAATAAACCTATATTGAAACTTTATAGACCGTATGCAAGAACTAAATAAGTTAAAGTGAAAGGTGAGTGGTATTGATTTGCCTCTATATTGAGCCTTCTGCAAGAACGTACACTCTAAGATAGCGAATTAACGCCACTCACATTTTCGAATGTAATTAATATATTTCTTTAATCCTCTCAAAAATCATACTTTTCATTCACTATTCACGGTTGTTTATTTCACTCTTGCATTCTGCTTTATCCCTTTATTGAAGGAAATATTATAATTTTAGTATTTATACAAAAGACCCTAAATGCTACTCATCAGGATTAAATCAAAAATACTCTCATATATTATTAGCTAGATGGTAAGAATGTAATGCCTTAGTGCCCTCATACATCAATAATTTTTTTAAAATAATTATAATTTATAGCCATGTCTATATGATCAAATTTTATCAAACAAATAATTAGCATATGATTTATAATACAGTACTTCAGATTTAAATTATCTTACATCAATGAGTAAATGATTAATTGTAATTTGTATGTTCTCATTTGCTGTGAGCTATTCTTTTTATTCACTAGTCATCACATTCGAGATAAAATAATTACTGTCTAGCAGTAAAATGTAAACCTGTGCATTCAAACTTCTCTTCAAAGTTTAATTTGCTGGTGCGCTATTCCACAACGACACTAACGCCATTTGGCTTCAATGTCTGATCATTGGAACTAAAGAGTAGCCAGACACGTATATCTTAGAATATGGTTTCAGTGATCAGACATATAAGCCAAAAAGCGCTAGTATCTCAGCATGTCAGAACGTGCGCAATTCAAATATTATTGTAGAGACGCCTAAACCACCAAGCTTTAATTCTATTGTTTTAAGTAATATGGAGACATGAGAAAATAGTTTAATAGCTTAAAAGAGAATTTTATTTTTAATAAACACGTCATCTACAATAATGGTGTTAATGAGTGTAAACACATTTAAAGTTGCTTGGTAATGCTAAATATTCATATTCGTTGTATAAATTAGCTTTGCACACTGGAAGAGTGAGTGGTGGGACTTTATATACATTGTATTATATTTTAATTGTAGAAATATTTTTATAAATAAAATGTATTAGAGCAGTAGTTTTCAACCTTTCGCACAGTTTGACCCCAATCACGACATCTTGTTTGTCTATAAGAATCTATATTCTAATATTCAATTATTTTTTCACGGCACCTATGGCTATCCGAATTTAATTACAGTTGTTAGGTAGGTAGCCTTTAAAGAAAATCTAACCTTATTTACTTGGAGGGAGAAGTGAGAATCATTTATGAAATACCACCTCCTGTACACCCAGTCAAAATTTGAATCCTAACCTCCCCGTCCCCAAAAAGCCAAAAGAGCTTGACGTTAAGCCCACGTCCTCACCGATACTTGTTTTAAATACTTTAAATTGCTTATATAGTGAATATATGAATGTGAATAAGATGTTGCAATAGAGAATCATATAATCCAGTGGGTATTTTGAATGGAATGGTATGGTATCACACATCCTGCCCAGATACTAGGATGCTACAATCAACTAAGTCAGAGTTGTGTAACTAAAAGGGACCCAAGCAGTTTTTAACATTTTAATCACTTACATTTGTATTAATTCGGAAATTGCACCTTCTTATATTCATTATAATAGACTAACAAAGTAATTATAAAACTATTAGCTCAACAAGTCCCGTGACCACACCCGAAGCACACCATAACACCAAATTGGGTCGCGATCACTTGGTTGACAACTACTGTTGTAGAGTTGGTGGGCGGTAAGGTACTAGTCTTATTAATGATATTACAGCATCTGAAGGAATTCGTGTTTGATTTCTATAGCGTGTTATTTTAATAATTTGTATATTAAGACCAGTCAACGATAAAAGGACATTTAAAAATGAAGAGGAGTAGGTATATTTAAACTAGGAATACAACTAAAAATAAGGCATTATAATATTATCACTATTGTAAAATTCCTAAATGATCGCATGAACTCGCTCTCTCATCTCTCACCCCCAAACAATTTACCGAGCTAAATTGGATCAAAAAATATATTATTGCAAAACCAAGCAAATTTAATGCTTTAACAATTTTGAGCACTCAATTATTATAGTTGATAGTATATATTTTACTAATAAGCTCATATTTAGGTCATCTTAATTATTTTCTCTACTCACCATATTATTTAAAATTATTAAATGAAATCGTAATAGTTCAAACTTCTTTACAATATTTGAATTGCTTTCGTGTTAATATGTCATTTGATAAGAGCGATTTTTGTCTTTTCTTTGATGTCAGATCACTGGAACTATAACTTTTACATACTGTAAGTAAAAATTGTCATAAGGGTGGTTATCACTGACAAGCTGATCACAACTTATTGAAATAAAGTCCGAATATTCTCAAATATAAATATTCTTAACAAACTCATATTAAATGTAAATTATATTAATACTCTAAATCTAAACATTCAAAATATAGGAACAAGTTAAATTGTTAAAAACGCAATTCAAATTTTAAAAGTTAGCTATAAATATTGTTTATTATTCCAATCTCAAACAGAGAAGTATTATTTGTACTGAATACATTTTATATGTGACAGTATCACATATAATATGAGCACCGTGAGGGCATTTGATTGTGAATTAACATTAGTCCATAAACAAAGATTTTAGTAAAATAAACTTAAATTCGTCATCAAAACATTATTCCAAAAGGGAATCTTGAAACATTAAACAAATACTCTAAGCCGAAAAGTACATAATTTAGAGTTAACATTTTATTACTGGAGGCCACTATAAGTGTACCTGGCATCCTATTTCTGACCAAGAGTGCCATCCCAAAAGGCGGGGTTGGGGTGTCTCTCTTTCCTCTTGCCACTCGGTGCCTGCGCAACGTCTGAACCACATCGAGCATCGGAGGCTGAACTCAATCCTTCGTGAGTGTACTAGATAGAAGCCTTCAGAACGAACACGGCATCTCATGCATGTTGACGTCATCAGCGCTGGTGAGCTAGTTGGCCGTAGTCTCTCATCCGAGTCGGTTGTGTGATGGGATTGAACCTGTTTGGTGAGAGGTGAGTCGGGTAGAATGGGTCAGAGGGGGTAGACTGGGTGAGTTCATATTTCAATACTAGCAGGATATTATTTAGGAATTATGATAAAATAGAAAGTTCTTAATGTGTTGAATAATATTATGCTAGGTCTAGCAATATAACCTTTGAGGCCTACCATATAAAATGTGCTACATTACCTTGAAGAACTACACTATGAGCCTATTTTATAATCTACGCCATAGCAGAGTCGTATAAAGTAAGCTACCTTTCAGGGTAAACTAAATGTACAAATCGACATACATAATCATTTTTTATTTGAGTTGCGTTGCAAAGCTCTTTAGCTATGACTTGAAGATGTTCATGTTAGTTTTTAAAAACACAATATTTTTACATATAATTTATTTATTAAATAATAAATTAAAACCCCATTTTTAAAACTACTTATACAACACAGCCACCACATACTTTCGTGGAACTAATCTGTATTAACCATTACGACTTGAATCTGTACACTGATATATACTTAATTATTTACTTACTTTCTTATTAACTTAATTACTTACATAATCTATGGCACTAGGAGCTAGAAAGTTCATTGGTGCACTTACAAAATTACGCCATTTATCCCTATTTTGAGCCTATTCTATCAAGTTCACCTCATTACGCCCTGTTTTTTTTCAAGTTCATTCTAATGTTATCCTCCCATCTGCATCTAGTATTTGAATAGTTATATAAGTGGAATACAAAGTTAGACCGAAGTTATACTTTGAGTATCGATTTGTTAAGGTGATTAATCGTTTGTTGATGATATAATTTTCTATCTTATAGGTGAATTTTGGCTTAGTATTTGAGTTGCCTTTGTTCTTTTTAACTTGTTTTACGGTGTGTTTATTAATGGTTGATTGGCATACAATTGTTTATGTACATAGCTAAGAAGGTAAGCTACGTAAACAGTTTATAAATGACAATATCGTTACTATCTACATATTTCATAACCCCCCTCCCTATATTCACTTTTGCAAACATCCCCCCCATTTGACAGTTAGAGTGTTAGTACTTTCCTCCATCTCTAGAAAATGCCCGAAAAAAATAAAAGCAAGGGAAAATATTGGACAATATGGTATGTTTCCAAACATAGTCCAAACTGTTATTCTACTCTAGAATCCATTAACAAAATCTGTGTATTCCCATTAAAACTAAACTATGAGCGTAAACTTTAGTGAACTTTGGAAACGATCACTATAATCTTCTGTAATTATGTCATTAGTGTAACTAGAGAAATTAGCACACTACATAAAATCACCTTTTATTTGTTTTGCAGTTAGTTTATTTTGTTTTTATAGCCTCATAGAGAAAATAATTTAATCGTTCCTCATGCTCATTATACTTAACACTTCTTTTACGGTAAACCAAAAATAATTAATTTATTCACTTCCTTGGCATCCGTTTGACACCATATAATTTTATTTGTATATTAAACATAGTCCATTTTATAATTTACCTATATTTTTCATAAGTCTTTTGAAATCTAATAAGGGCTTAAATAAACAACGTAATTAATTTCATATTATATATTTATAAAAATATTACCATAACCTTAATTAGTACGTTTTTTCTTTGCACCATTAATTGTGTTTTATATTCAGATGGAGCGAGAAGAGGATGAACTGACAATCCCAAACATTCAAGCTCAAGGTGATCATGAAAATGAGAAAAACAAAGTCATACCGCAAATAATCGCAACACTCATTTGTAAGAGTTGAACCTCATAATTTAAACTTATTTTTAATAGGTACTTGATAAGACCTTGTATTATTCTTTATTAAAGATTTTTTCCTTTCAAACGAGCAAAAAATGAGATAAAGAAAAATTGACGAATTCTTAGTGCCAAAAATGGAAACTGTAACGCTATGCAAGTATTGACTTTCTCCTAACGATGGGGTTTTCTTTAGATGGTAGCTACGTATTAACTTTGACTTTAATCTCTCTAATACATGCTATCCCTGAAACATTTTATTTTACTTTGTTATTTAACTATGGTTGGTTGATTGCTAATGGTCAACATACTGGACATATATAATAAAGGATTTATTTTAATTGCCTTGTTTTATACCAATAACAATAGGTTACATCACTGCCCCTTAAAGAGCTACTATTATATTTTATCTCGTCAGTTCTTAATTTCAAACTCTTGTCGTATTTGAATGTAACATTGGCTATTTATAATTGTAAAGGTTTTTGATAGACCGATGTTTTTTATCATGTAATTCTATAATTACAAGGCAGAAAAAATGCTTTTCCTGTTTTAAGATATTTGAACTAGTCGAACAAAATTTATAACACTCTGCTCCTTAATTTCAGGCAAGGATAGTATCTAGTCAATAAATACTAGATATAAAGGTATGATATCCCGGATTTTAATGTAGCATAAAACTAGGCATATTATATAAATACTCACTGTATGAATATTGAACTAATGTCTGCATAGTATGCCTAATGAAACATATTTATTTTACTGATCGCTAGCTAACATTGGATGTTTTGGTGCTGGGTGTGTCTTCGGCTGGACATCTCCCATAATCCCGAAGCTGAAGTCTAAGGACTCTCCGTTATCAGTCACCTTGGACGACATATCATGGATAGGATCTTTACCCAGTTTAGGGGCCATGTTTGGACCTTTCTTGGGGGCGTATGGTTCCGAGAATATCGGTCGTAAGCTCACGATGCTCCTCATCGCCGCACCATGGACGTTAAGCTGGGTCTTAGTTGCTGCTGCTCCGGAGACCATCACCATCTTCCTGGGCTGGTTCACGCAAGGCCTTTCATTCGGGGCGTTCTTTGCCGTGTTGCCAAGTTACGTTGGAGAAATATCTCAGGTAGTGTTCACACCGTTAGTATATGTTGTCTTTTGTCGTTGATATATCCAAGACTTGTTTCAATTGATCACAGAAATGTGAATGCGTTGTAATTTATTGAGATTAATCAAAGCCCATGTTCCAGAGCTTTCCAAATATGAAACTTGCTCATACTCTCATATGAATGGTATTTATATCTACTTGTGCGACGTCCAGCAACTTACACTGCATAAGTCCTAAACCGTTTCAGGAGAACATCCGCGGCATCTTGGGCTCAATGTCGCAGATATTCATCACGTTTGGACTTCTATCTCAGTACTGCATCGGACCCTGGGTGTCGTACCACGTTCTAACCATAGGCTGTGTCTTCGTGCCCATCGTGTTTGTGATTCTCTTTGTCTTCATGCCTGAAAGCCCGTATTTCTACTTCTCCAAGAAGAGGAACGAATATGCCCACAAGTCTCTCAAATGGCTCAGGGGACACGACGATGTCAACAGGGAACTAGAGCTCATACAAGTACACAATGTTAAAATATAATTAAATTCGCGTGTTCAATATTTAATTGATCCTCTTGTGGTGTTGAAAGACAAATAACATTTTTAATATTAGATTTATGAATAACTTAAAATGGGTCATCCCAATTAAATATTGTGTAGAGTCACTTATTTATTTTGACAAATTCAAGAATTCGTTTGTGATTTTTTGAAATTATTAAAATTGTCGATAGATAAATCAGTAACACGCGAATGTATCCTTGCAATAAATTAAAATTAAAAAAAATAGTAATTAGTAATGAATAAAATCATATTATTTCTGTTAGAGTGTGGAAATACAATAGTTACATGTTCCGAAAAGTGACGTGTTTAAATTGATCTATCAAATGTTTTAGGACGCTGTAGAAGAAGAGATGAAAAATAGAGGCACTTATAAAGATCTGTTCGGAAACCGAGTCAACCTTAGGGCTCTTATCATAGTTGCAGGTAAGATATAAATCCAGTCGACGAGGCAGGATTCACCGGAGAGACCAAAGTTCAAACATATTTTGACAAGGAGATGGATGGAAGCATTGAAGCATGTGCAATGATTATGTAAAAAAAATGAGATCTATGAAAAATAGTGTGAGCATTGATCTTTTATCTCAAATAATGATAGGCCTATCATAATTAATAGCTAATATTATTAACACACAAACACACGTACATATAACTATATAGTAAATATATATCAACTTTAATCTAACAAAAGTGTTGTAAAATTCATTGCTAAAAGGTTCGTAGAGATTTTTTTTAAAATTAAAGATTCAGGTAGAATTTTAATGAACTCAATAGTTTCATTTCTAAGTTAATTTTAGTTTATCCAGTGATATCGTGTGGGATGTGGCTACAATGCGTCACTATAGGTTCATGGCTCTCACCCCATTCTACATGATCTCATCGATGGAAGTGACTAGTGAGTACGTGACAGACTCCAAAGGCGTTGCTCCTAACATATCCCAAATTACCTTTGTTGAAATCATAAACTTAACTGGCCTCTCAGAATCGTTAACGTGATTTCCACTTCAACAAAATTTTGTGGACTGTATTTTGTCTTTGACAGGGTGTAAACTAGCACCAAAACACCACGAAACTCGGCGACAAAACTACAAAAATTGCGCCGACCATCTTACCCGATGCTCTCATCTAGTCACAGTGTCTTTCACAGGCCAGGCCGTCTCAACTCTCCACAACTGGCAGCCTACTCTTGGTTGTGGCGTTCACCACCAGGGGCACTCCTTAGCAGACACTTTTGGAGCGTATGAACAACCTTATTGGTGGAATTAAGAACGTGACTTAATGTAGAGGCGTGTCTCCCACCTCATCCCACATAACCTCATTGGTAGAACTTAGTACGTGACGTATTGTAAAGGCGTAGCTCCCACCGTATCCCACATTATCTCCATAGTGGAACTAAAATGAATTCATTAAGCTAGTTAAAATACAGATTTTAATGATAATTGAGCTTTAAAATGTTATAAGTTAACTTATGTACATTTTGATTCCATGCGTTCTTATAGCTCTTTATAGGTTTGCATGTCTAGTAAATCATTTTTTAAATACAGAATAAATAACATTAGGTATAGATTATTAATTATAATTTGCCATTAGATTGTGTTTGCAAGTATAAGCTAGAAAGTGTTACATGCAAACATAATAATTATGTAGTGCTGGATTTTGTTTTGATGTTACCACTCAATAACCTCAACTTTTTCGCGAAAGGGCTACTGATCGGACAACAGTTCAGTGGGATCAACGCCATTTTGTTTTACGCGCAGTCCATCTTCGAGAAAACAAACGGTTCTCTCTCCTCTACTGTGCCGGCCATTACCATAGGTGTAGTAATGCTGGTGGGTGCGTTCATTGTGCCCATCTTCGTCGACCGACTGGGTCGGAAACCACTTCTTCTCTTTTCCGCCGGGGGCATGATCATTGGTCACGTGAGTCACTTGCCATCCTAAATTTCCTAGTTCTATTTGTGTCTTAAATTTGTACCAGTGGTTTTAGTGACTATTTGTTCTAATATTTCTAGCATTTTACCTAGCAACCTGGTGTCAGAATGAACTTATCTACGGTTTCTACCACTTGGCTTTGTAACCTCACATGTGTGTGGACTTGTTATTTATGTTAACCCGGCCAATTATTTTTTACATATGTATATGAGGAAAAAACTTTCAATAATAAATTGTTATTTCACAGGGGCTACTTGGTTTTTCTTTCCTAATGGACATCATGGGGAAAGGGGATAACCTCTCTTGGTTGCCCATTACTTCGATAGTTATATACATAGTCACATACACCATTGGTAAATATAAACGATACTATTTTATGATTTATTCAACTTGAAAACTATTCAATAAACAGTTTACCTGTGTCTATTATAAGGATAGACCAGCTTCGATGGTTGACTATTCTAAGACGTCACTCTCATTGGACCGGACTGCCTTTGACGGGGATATCATAGTTGGAATCCTGGTCGGGTCGATTTAGGGTAGCCAACGAGTTTACCGAAAAGCAATTAAAAAAACTCTAAATTCAATTATTCGAAGTTTTATTTTTTTGAAAACCAATTTTTCGAACTAACAGTTTCCGAAAATAAATTAGGCAAAAATAAATTTTTCGAAAGTAAATTTTTATTAATCCAAATTTTCAAAAACCAATTTTTCTATCTAGAAATTTCCGAAAATGAATTTACCTCAAATCGATTTTTCAAAATAAATATTTAAAAAGGGAGGTTTTCGTCTTTTAAGAAAGGAGAAGGAGCTAAAGCCAGCTTATATACCTCGAACCGTTATAACTGATACAATAAAGGATACAATAAAGGATGAGTATCCTCTTACAAATCATCGTGGTTGTTTATTTCATTTTTTCCAGTGTATTTTTCGTAAAATTCAAACTAATGGCTTCAAACAATGGTATGAGAATAACGTCGATTTTTCACTAAACCTTCGCATGTTACCCGCTCTTTCATTTGTTTCTACTGACGAAGTCGTGACAAATTTTATTCCTTGTGCAATAGCAATGTATTGCCCCAAGAAGTACAACCTATAATAGATTAATTATTTTGAATACGTGTGGGTTGGGCCAGAAAGTCATTTAGGCCACCGGCCTCCAGTTTGCGCACACCAAAATCGGAACTGTCGTGATAGTGTTCTACAGGAGCTACCTAAGACAAACAACGAGCAGTACACCAGTGGGCAGGAACCTACTCGTAAACGGAAGAAATATCGAAACAATATGGAAAGATTGAGGCAAATTGTTGCTGGGTGGGCCCAACATGGGAACGTGTTTGACTATTTGAGAGTTGTTTCCCACAACATTGGGTACTAATACTAGTTTATGCGTAAAGAATAGATTTAATGAAATTTAATACCTCTAAATTTTTTTAACGCTTTTGCATCCATAAAAAAATACTAACATTAAAATAAATAGCCAATAATAATAATAATAATAAATTTGTTTCAATTTGCTAACTTGTAATATGTTGAAGTATAAAATAAATGGTACGGGACTCCGCATGGACTTTCTCGCTCTATTGTTTAAAAATTGAGATATTTACTCAAAACTCGTATTATAGGTGAAACTAAATAATATACACTAGCAAGTCCAAGCATAAATTGCACTGTACCTATGTAAAATATTTTTTTGAGTCACGGTTTTAAATTTTATAATTTTATTTTTAAAGAATTAATGTCCTCATTTGTATGTTTGGACCAATAAAAAAAATTGATATTGGGTCCAAAAGGTTCGACGCTACGTATTAAAATTTCAACTTCAGGTTAAAATTGTCGACGTTTTATTAGGTGATGCACGTCTTTAGGTCATCGCATTGTTATTGAATACCTAATTTATAAATTTGAACCAATAAAAAATGTAAATATTGACTATTGAGTCTAAAATGGAGATAGATCATTGTTGTACAAACATTTCTACTAAGAGGTTAAAGGAAAAATAATATAATCTTTTTGAGACTTGCTTATATTTAATTACTTCATGGCAGTGGAGAATTATTGCGTTAAAACCTAAGTAGTATCTCTTTACAACTATAGTTCACAATATTGTATTAATATGTTTGTGAATATCTCATAAACTAATAGTTTATAAAAATACATTTAATATAAAAGTTTTTTATTTTTAATATTACTACAATTTTACAACGATAGGTTATTTAGTATCTCAAATAGTTGTGTAGATACGGAAATTTCCGCCTCTGTAAAGTACCCTAAAAGTAATTTTCATAGGAACTACAACTACGTTGTATTAGAAAAAGCATGCCTCTACCCAAGGAAGCCAGCCTTCACATCAGGTTGCTAGAAATTTTTCCATTAGTTATTTTTGAAACTGCTGACAAGGGATCCAAGAGGCAAGGGGTAGGACATATATAAGAAGCTTGTGCGTATGAATCCAGATAGTGATACATAGAAAAATAGTTCGATTCATCACGCGGTTCGTTAAAACAGTGCCAGTAACACAGAGAGTAATATTGTAATATATCAGTGAAGTGCTAACACAAATTTACATAGCACACAGTACTCAGAACGCGGAATGTGTAATAGCACACAAAAAAGTTTGACAAACTTGTCTTACGTTAGCATTTTTCGATAGATTTTCAATAGATATAGTTATAATATTCTCTAAAAAATAGTTCTAGATAAAATAGCTTCCGGACAACTAGCAGTTCGCTAAATATATTGTTTGAAAATAATTCTATTTGCAGTATGTAAAATTGATTCTTCGAAAAATTGATTGTTAAAAAAAAATTATTTACGATTATTTGACTGTCAAACAATTGATTTTTGGTAAATTCACTTCGGAAAATTGATTTTCGAAAAATGTGGTTTCGACAAACTTTTCTTTCAGAAAATTGATTTTCGACTAAATTACTTTCGGTGATTCTGTGAATTGGTTTCGATAAATTGATTTTCTAATAACTTGTTTTCGAAAAGTTAACTTAGACCCGTTGCCTTCCCCACAGAATGTATCTAACTATATTGCAAGGATTGAATCTCCAAGCTATTATGTTAACGTGTGTTTTCCAGCGTTTGGTCCCATCCCTTGGCTGATGATGAGCGAAATGTTCGCGATGAACATCCGGAGCAAGGGTGCTGGCATCGCATCCTGTATCTGTTGGACTCTGAGTTTCTGCATCACACGCGCTTTCTTCCCGCTTGAGGCGTTGATTGGTCCTCATTTCACCGTCTGGGTGTTGGGTCTGTTCTGCGCCATGTCTGGACTTGGGGTGTTCTTCTTTGTACCAGAGACCAAAGGGAAGACCTTGCATGAGATCCAGCTCCTCCTGGGAGCCCGGCAGGAATGAGAAGTACCGACGTTAGGTAGTTTCCTGGTCAAGGCTTGGCGTGTTACGCTCCAGAGAGAAAATCATGTATACCTACCTGTTTTGTTTTTAAAACCACATGAGCAGAAAATGTGTTTGTTGGTTTTATTTGTAGAACTCTTTACGATAGCACATAAGATTAAATTTAAACTGAAATAAAATATAAGTTAGATTGTTGATATATAATTAGCACTTNTTTATGTTCTAACATCCACTTTATATATATATATATATATATATATATATATATATATATACATATATTCTAAGTTCGTGGTCCTGGAGGTCTGTCAGGATGTCTTTGGCCGAGGATAAAGGGGGGATGGTATGATTACTTGTGTGGGTTCGTGATTGACGTTAGTGTTAGGTTTTCAAATATTTATTAATACTACCATTCTACTACAAATGTGATGTTAGAGTGAAGTTACAATGAAGACCTTAATGGTTTTAGAGAAGTGAGTGACTGAACGAGGTGGTTTGAGGTTTTACCTACGGCCTGACTGACAGCTAGGCGGTCCCGGCCCGGACGTCGACCCTGGGCTCGAAAGGCAGCCCTGACTGTTATTTGATTAACCCGACGACTTAGCCCCCATGGCTTCGTGACCAGTAGCTTGATCTCCTAGCTACGATCTTCCGTACTTAACCAGTCACGAGGGGCTCCAAACCCTGCTCTCTCAGCCCGCGTTCAGCCTCGTTTCCCCCAATGGCTTGTCGACACCTCTCTTTCATGTTAGCACTTCAAGTTTGTTTGTTTACTGATTCATCACAATGAGACTCATACCTTTAGCTATGTCACTCACTACTCATAACATCAAATGCTTAGACCAACACTCCTTCCAATTGACACATTATTATTAATGGTATGAGTTAGAGAGGGAGCTTCATATCGAGTTACGAGACTGACTATCTGGTCTGGCGGTCAGAGTTCCTGGATACAAAACCTGTCATCCCGGGGTTTGATCCCGGTGCTTCCAGACTTTTATTTGAAGCAGTGGGTCTGGAACGTGATCTAATCAACCTCGTAAGAACAATTCGAGGAGCTACTTGAATAAAGAAGTGGCGGCTCCAGTATAAACAAAATTAACGGCTGGAGAGCTCATTGTGCTGCCCACATGACACCCTTTATTCGCCAATGTAGGCACTATCTTTGCTAATATGTGATGGCCATCCGGTCAGTATAGCTCGCTTGTGGGCTGATGCCATAACGTTTTTTTTATGTCGAGTTACGAACAGTTTTAATATACGACACGTTCTGTTTGAATGACTCACATTCAATAACATTCCTAAAATTTAGTTGGAACTTAATATATTCGGGATACCAGTATGTCAATTCACAACTCACCCGGTTTCACTCATTACGCTATCGCAACCGCTTGCTTCTGTCTGGCCCAATGAACAGGTTTATCAAGAGGAAAAATCCAAATTCAGTACATCGACTTTTTCCTGATTCTTCTGATTCAGGACTCAGGTGGGGAACTGTTGTAACTAGCGGAGACCAAAGTAAAAATAACAGCATCATCGTCCAAAATAATTCACTCTTGCTAACCTCGTAAATATGATCTCCTTATATGCAATCCAATTTTATTGCCATGCATTATTGCAGAGTTGGTGTAGTAAAACCTCACTGCATTTATTGAGGAGACATTCTACCTATAGATACGATGATGCCCTAGAAGTTGAAAAGTAATTTAAGTACCAAATACAAAGTTATGACTTCAAATTCAAATAGTTGTTTTAAAGAGAAATCATATTGATTTTAAAATCCAATAAAAAATATATTTAATGCATCACACATAAAATAGTAAGGCTATGCGTGCCTCATATAAAGTCAAACTTCAAGCTGCTAAGGCATAAAAATTGTACACAATAATATGAAAGAATTGTGAAGGTTTGTATTAATTAGGTTTTCTTCGAAATGTTAGGTGAGTCGGCAGTGAAGAAAGTTGCTCAGGTTCTATTCTCAAGTGATACTATAGCTCGAATAATTCATTATCTTGCTAACGATATGGAAGAACAGCTCAAATCATCATCATAATCATCAATTGTTTTCAGCCTGATGCCGGATCAGTTTAGTAAAATTTACCGATCTACCTCTATCCTTCCACCATGATTACTCTTTTAATTGCTTCAATTCTTCTCCTTTTACGTGCATACTTTCTGTTATCTGCTCCTCAAATCTCTTTTTCGGCCTCCAGCACGAAAAGATATCGAATTTTTTTCAATTGAAAATGTTTGACCAACAAAGAGTAAATATCATGCCTAATGATCATTCACCTTCTCGAGGTTTAAAAGGCATGTAACATTCATATATCAATATAAGAAATAGCAAGAAGAGGGTAGCTTAGAATAAATATAAAGTTAATTAATAATAAGACAGAACACGGTACATAATGAATCTTAGGAACACCATCTCAAATAACATGGTCTATAAATTCGACTGCGTCAAGTTACCTATTAAATTACTGGGCCAAGACAAAAGTAAACATGGCGTGAAGCGCCCATTAGCTATATGATAACAGGTTATAAAAGCTAATAACAATCCGTCTGCTTGATTCATTAACATGGAACATTCTGCAGACAATTGTACAGGGCAAGTTCAAAGTCTGTGTTCTCGGCTATTACCTTTTCTTAGGCTGGCACACGACACACTGGTCTAAGCCAGTAGGGCAACGATAATACAATAGTTGGGCACTCCAAAAAGGAGTGTGAGCCACACAAATTAAAGACAAAAATTAGAAACCACGAGCCGTGCCAGAAGGACTGAAGAGGTGAACAACATAAATTAAACATGAAATATTAGATACCATGAGCCGTGCCAGAAGGGCTGAAGCGGCCCACAAGTTGAAACCCAAGCGGTGTACAACATAAATTAAACATGCCTAACTAGGCACCACCCCAAGGCCCTGAACAATCATAACTATCTCTTTCCCGGCTAGCCACCTCGAAGACTGCAAAATAGTCATACGGGTTAAGGTGTAAGGCTCACTCCCATTGAAACTTCTGGTTCAAGGACTCAGCAGGAAACTCGCGTGAAGCGCGAGAGGATATCATTAGATATAAAAACTACGACAGACATTAAGCTATATAATAGGCTAATCCTCTAAACTAATACTCTGTAAAGACTACGATGTGAGTCCAGCCATGGTACAGGCTAGTCCCGATTCATTTATTGATCTATCGAAGTCCAGGTTACTTTATACGGTTCGGTTGGTCCCTCGGCGAGAACATCTTTATCGCCGCTAAATGTAGGCTAAGTTAATTGAGAGACGACTGTCTAGAAGATGTTGGTTAATAGCCATCATATTTTTGCCAAGCGAACCACGGAGTTTTATAGCGGTCGAACACACTGCATGCTGGAGCGGACGAGAAGAGGGGGTGATTGACCATCTAGGGGGTTCTGGAAGGTTGACTCCACTTAGTGAGCTGGCTAAGTGCCATCTTCAGTTGATCCAGAAACTCGGGCCGGTCAAATGCGATATAATTGAATGGCACGGTCCCCCCACCATTTCTGACAGCATCGCTTCTGATGGGGCCGGAATCGTTCCATGAAGTATCCAAGACGTTGGTATGTAACACAGACATCTATGTAATACAAAACTTATATGTAGATCAGGGAAGAATAATATGTGAGTGTATTTTACCCATGATTAGTTGCTTCAAATTTTAGGGCCTAAAAAAGGTTGAACTAGTTTAGCCCGTTAAAATTAGCTCGATAAAAGTATCAGCCAACATAATGAACTTGTGAAAAAGAATCGAGATATTTTAAAACGCCTGATTGATAAGGTATGCTTCCTTGGCAAATAGGAGCTTCCTTTCCAAGGACATGACAAATGTTATGACTCTTTAAATAAAGGCAATTATTTAAAGATTTTGGATGCACTTCAGCAAGATGACCCTATTTTGGAACGTCACCTACAGATCTCTAAGGTTTTCTGTGGAACCTCTGCGGCCGTTAAAAATGATATAATTCAGGCTATCTACGAAGTCATCATTGATGAAATAAAAAAGGGCGTCCAAGTTGCAACCTTTGATGCCATACTTTTGGATGAAAGTTGTGATATAAAGTGCAAATCACAGCTGTCAACTGTCTTAAGATATTATGTACTAGGTGTTGTTGTTTATGAAAGGTTTGTTGGGCCTACCAACGTTAATGAGTACAGAACCTCAGAAGGCTTGTTTAAAAATGTTGTTAGCATGGTATAATAGTACAAACTTAAAGATAAGTTAGTAGGGCAAACTTGTAATGGGGCGTCTCTGTTTAAAAGTCATTTTAATGGCTTACAAAGAAAGGTTATGGATGTTTACTCAAATGCATTATCTACTCATTGCTATTCCCATACATTGAACCTCGTCTTGCGACAAAGTTTGACGAGATGAAAGCCTGCAAAGTTTTTCAAACCCTCAATGGCATTTCTGTATTTTTCTCAAAATCATCCAAGAGAATAAAAGAGCTCTTCAAGAATTTATTTCTAAGAAATTACCAACTGTTGCACTCACCACATGGTTTTCTATCAATATTCACACATTTTTTAACATCAATTCATGTAAATACATTTTTCTTTATTTGTCTGAGAATGTATTACTTAGAAGTCATCCTGATGCTTTTCACACACACATAGGCCTATTATTATTATTTAGAGAAAAAACTAAAAAATGTTTTAGGTAGGAAGAATATTTTGGAAAATATAAACATATATTGCTGCTGTCGAAATTGATAGCATTTTAGTTTGTTAATATTATTAGTTTGTATGTATTAATATTATTATATTAATTGATCTATCAAAAGTGACATCTGCAAATTATATTACTTGACGTATACATTTTAGAAATTTTAAAAAAAGACTACCAAAAAGAATCTTCCTATTTTAATCTGACTTCGAGGGTCGGTGGAACTGGGAATCTACCCATAACCTAAAGAGTGCCATCTTCTTACCCCCACCACCTCTTCTCATAGTTTCACTATCTGTGTTCTGTGTATCAATTAGTGGCGGCTCGTAGCTAAAATTAGTGGGGGTGCTGCTCCAGAGAATGTTTAGCCTTTGTTTTAAAATTGTGTAAAAGGAAAAAAGCATGTATAAAATGAAAATTTATTCAGGAAATCAATAAAATCTTAACAACAAAACGACATTTTTTTACTTACTTTAACTTAAATTGTTATAGTTCAAACTTGATTTAGTCATTTAAAAATGAAATCCATTCTTCTTGTATTAATTTGCGCAAAAAGTTCAATCATTTTCTCCTTGACCTCTGGATGACAATTGAGGAAATTTTTCTCCAGTGAAAGTACTGCAAGCGCATTTAGTCTTTCTATTAAATAAAAGAACCGAAAAAAATGAATCATATAGAATAGCTGGAAGCAGAACAATAATCTAATTCTACACTATTCTACACTTTATCGCACGGTTTTTAAGCACAACACACGCTGAATAAAAAAAAACTTCCTTCCACTATCACGCCAGAGCCAGAACTGCGAGAGCAACACAATTATATCCTTGAGACCAGTAATGGGCTGTAATTTTTTTTTTAGTTTTGCCAAAATGAAAAGAATTTAGTCGTGAATGAAATAAGAAGTGCTAACTTAAACATATTAAATTATATTCTAAACCAATTTCCTGACTATTTTTGATATGAAATACAATAGAGCAGATGTAAGGAATAAATTAAACATCAGTTGGAGCTTTCTTGGATTCTGTACACACATTCCAAAACTTTCTATTTATTGGCTAAAAAAAACATCAATTTTTACTACAGGAGATTATTTTTCCAAAAAACTTCGCGGGCCACAAAAAAAAATAGAATTGCGGGCCATCAGTTGGAAGCCCCTGCCCTAGACAATTTGGCCATTAAATCTGGTGACTCCTAAATTGATAGGCAACACGCAACTGGATAGGTTATATAACAATTAAAAACCAAATATTTTATCATATAATAGGGAACGCTATTATTTATATCACATCAAACGAGTAGGAAATTATTAACTAGAGCTTTAAGAAACACATTTATTACTTTAAATAAAATAAGCCCTCATTTATTAGATAAATTCACATAAAACATTGAAGTGTGTTAAAATTCAACATTGATTTACATGTGTAAAAGAGTACATAATACCCGAAAGTTTCCTTCTCTCTACGCATTTGTGTGGAGTCGATGGCTTAAAACTTTTAGCCACAGAAGTCCATCCAGTTATATTATAGAGATCACTGACAGCCCGTTATTACAAGGCATTTTTTTCGCGGCTGACCTGATATCGATGTATACGACCAGAGCGTTTTCACATTTGACATGGTATCGATGTTAACAAAATATTTATGACCAAGACATTGCCAGAGCTCGGTTTGGTAACCTTTTCCTTAACCCTACTAAACAGTATGGTTACAACCAATGAGCCTAAAGTTTACGCGCTAATTTCAAAACGGCATTACTTCTTCTGTTAGATTTAAACGAGTATAACTTCATAGTCAATGGATTTTAAGTGTTTGTAAATTAAAATGGGCAGCAATTACTAGCTCGAAATACATGACAGGCATGACAGTAAGTAGGTACTTAAAAACTGCTTAGTTTTGGACCATAGAAAGTAAGCTAATATATTATCTAGGCCTATTTAATATTACCTACTATTTCATGTTTTATTAAAGTTATTTTTGGAAAGATATGTTCACATGTTGTGTAAGTATTAAGACTAGTCAAAATAAGGAACAATCTAACTAAAAATAAAATTAAAAAGCTCATTTTTTGCATATTGACAGTAGTAGGATTACATAAATTCGCCTACCAGTTGCTAGGTCTACTCCACCCCCGACTGCCATTTTTGTTTAAGAAAAATATCTCAAAATCGTTTTCACACTCCACCTTGGTCTGAACCACTTGGTCGAAAACACTCGATACCAAGACGTAACCAAGTTAATCGTGAAAACTCGCTTACAGATCACATAACTCTAAGAGCTTTATCTTTTGCAGATGAAAAAATGAACAATTTGCTGTCAAACAACGCATCAAGGGCGTGTTAAGGGTGACTTGGCATCGCCCTTGAATTCAAGGGTGTGTGAGGGGTGCAACGACACCGTTTGTGACTATCCAGACATATCCACACTTGATCACATGATTGCCAAAGCAACTATCAAATGAATGTCAAGGGTTGACAACGCGTGAAGTAGACTATTCAGATGTAACCCCTATATCTTAGCATTCAAAACTGTTAAATGTTTTAGTGACATACGCTCTCATTCTAGCAGACTCTAACAGATATATGTTATTCAACGGTTAAAAAAAATGTATTTAATATAATATTTGGGCATACCTGTGACTATCCAGACATATCCACACTTGATCACATGATTGCCAAAGCAACTATCAAGTGAATGTCAAGGGTTGACAACGCGTGAAGTAGACTATTCAGATGTAACCCCTATATCTTATAGGTCCTGACTTCTTAGCATTCAAAACTGTTAAATGTTTTAGTGACATACGCTCTCATTCTAGCAGACTCTAACAGACATATGTTATTCAACGTTTAAAAAATATGTATTTAATATAATATTTGGGCATACCTGTTAAGCTGCCAGCGATCCATTGAAAATAATATATATATATATATATATATTCTGAATTATTAAGTAAATGCTCCAGAAAACCTAACAATGGGCAGGTGTTTTGAGCTCAAGAGGGAAGATCCAAAGAGTTATACTATCTAATTGTTTAAACAAAAACTAAAAATCACACCCCAAAAGCACACATAAATAAATAACACTGCAATGCAACTATCTGTTTCGACTCTCCACTGAATACTGACTGAACTGCATCTGAATGAAGTGCCTTTGCACACATATGCAGTACAAAAGGCCTATTGTTCACATTTCATTTTATTTACACAGCGTTTGATGTACTATGCTGCACAGTACTGTAATTAGATTGTTGTTAATAGCCACATTATATATGTTCATATATTATACCAAGGTGTCTATTGAGTTGGAGAAACAAAAATTAGTGACTTTTTGGTGAGCTTTTTTGACCATAAAATTCCTTCGATAACCGGTTAAACACTATATAACGCATGTATTGGCATAATGCATTCGCACGCAACACTAAACTTTTAACTAGATGGTGAACGTTAACCTTCTCCTTGGATCGCGGTAAAAACAATCGGGCAACTTGAAGCTAGCGCACCATGGGTAGTGGGTTTATGTTGTTACGATGTATGAGAAATTCAAACAAAAATATTTTCATCACTTTATGATAAAAATATTGAATATATGTGGATTTTCAGAGACTTCCGTGACCTTTTTTGCAATTAGTAGCTTTTTCAGGACTTTCATGACCTAGTGGACAGCCTGAATATTAAACCTTGTTCAAACAGTGGGTTTTTTTAAACAAATTAAATTGTTTTTTCACATAATGAACAATTCTTAATAATTGACGTCTTTTTGATCACTGAGGGTGTCCTGTTAAGAGATTTCACTGTATTAAATGATTTTTTTTTTTAAATCAATTTTAACATTACCTTACTTTACCTTACAATAAATTTGTAAATAGGTTGACATAACTAAAACTTATTTTTCTGTTTTAATCATAATAGTATAATCCAAAATCTGACTTAATAATTTTTCCTGGATTGGTTTTGTAAATTGCTAACTTTTTAGATTAATGTTTTTGAACGCTTTCCTTCGTCAAAAGTTCAGGCATATTATAATTACTTTGCACATTCCCTACGAATCGATGATCTGGACAAAAGGATCATAAAAGTTTCAAGAAAGTCTGTAAACAAAGTTCATATCCTTGTAATTTATTATTTTATATTACCTGAATACATACAATACAATGTCATCAAAATATTATCTACATAACATTAAAGTGTTTAAAAAGGCACTTGAAAAAACAGTTCCATGCAAGGTTAGATATAAAACAACTTTATGTTAAGTGGGAGAGGGATGCCGCCTGAACATTAACAAGGTATATATTTACAATAGATTGTCAATAACTAATACAAGTTTAAACAGTAATAATCTAATTATTATATATATATATATATAAAAGAGATCTTATTCACATGTCAAAACAAAAGCTTTCAGTCATACGCGAGTTAACTGCTACATACATAGATTCAACTAAACTAAACACATAAGTGGACGAGGCATCCAATTATACGCGAGTTAACCACACTACATGAACAAAGACACCAAACTTTGTTCCGACGACCTGTGGCTCAACAAACATGAAAACTACAGCCTGTGCTGAAATCCATATAAAAATATGTCACTGAGAAAATGACCTATGTAAACAACCTCAAATTAGAACTTGCAGTTTTCAATTTCAACAGTCATAATATTATAATCAGGACAAAACCCCTACATGGTTAACATATCAATAACTATTAGTCTGTGCTTACCATATTTGGCAAGGTTAGAATGTTTACAATTGTTTGTAAGTATTTTGTTACAACCCAAGCTCGATCCAGTCATTGGTTTCCTACATCCTTCACTAGAAGACATCCTAGTAACTAAAATTTTATTTCATTTTTTAACCTTTAAGTGTGAAGACCATAATGGATGTAGGAATAGTACCACAGTTTATTTAATCATTTTTGTAAGGTTGTACAAGAAAATTCATCAAACTGTTATTTACAAAGCAATTTTTCAGATTGTACTATCATATTTATTTGCGTATATTGTTCTATAACACAGGGCAATGTTCTTGTTCTAGTGACACTCTTATCTATCGAGTATTGCCAGAAATAGATCAGATCTGGAAGGCCGATAAGATCGGTTTTGGTCAAGTTGTTCAGATGGGCTCTCACTTTAAATGATAGAAAGTAGAGTGGATCAGATTGGCTCATGGCACTTTTAATGGTAGAAAGCAGAGCTGACAAGATTAGTTCGTGACACTTTTAACAATAAAAGGCAGAGTTGATCAGATCGGCTCATGGCACTTTTGACAGTAGAAGGCAGAGTTGATCAGATCAGCTTGTGGCACTTTTGCCAATCAGATTGGCTCGTGACACTTTTAACAATAGAAGACAGAGTTTATCAGATCACCTCATGGCACTAAAAGGATTAAGATATGTTTTTATTACATATTTATATTTTTACTGAAAAAATGTTTTCAGTGATATCAGTATCTTTCTCCTAAAAAAAACCATAATAGATATTTATTTTTTTGTCAGGCCTTTAATATTTAATGGTAAACTCCAAATTGCTTTATATTTTGCATTGTTAGAACAAAGCCACATGAGCCCGATACAGTCAGCAAAGTTGGCGTTCGCGTCCTTAGGTCGAGGAGGTCTTCTAGCCAAGGATGTGGAAACTATGGGATGCATGGTACCAGCCGAGTTACTCGCCATGACATACAAATAATATGTTCGGTGAAAATAGTTTTCAAAACTTAACCTATAAAATTACCTTTAACAATATAACAGCCAGTAAAATGTTACAAGAAAGGAACAGAACATCAAATACAAATTTATAACAACATTGTTAAAACATATATAAAAGGACGACATTGTTGACATAAGCCCCAAGTGCCATCTTGCGGAGAATGACAAAACTGGTGCGATAATTGCAGTTAAAACTAGAGGAAGTAACTATTTGAATAAAATTTCACTTTGGCAGTTCTTGCGTGCAACCTTCAAATTACTTGATGATTTACATCAACATCGTTTCTTGCAATTATTTTATTAGCAAAAATATTTTTTTTTTACCCCAACTCTGTTTATTATGATAGCATATAAACTACTAAGACACACTGCCCGAGGGATATAAATGAAAACCTTAGTGTTGACTTGGAAACTGCGAAAGGAAGGGTAGTAGTTTGGACAGTATTCATCTGAGGGGTGATAAGACACATATATTGAGGGGAGAGGGAGAAACATCCCTTAAACATGTTTTAACTCATTTTGTAGTGGTTTGGTTTTGTAACTATGCATGTATTTTGTGTCAGGGATGGAAAGAATCGAGATATTTTACTCAAAACAATGGCAGGGGAACCTTATTTGTGAGTGGGGAAAGAGGGGTCAGTTATTCAAAAAATAAAGAATTTTACCCCGTTCCCCCTCCAGAAGCCAAAAGGGGTCCAGAGACCTTCCACCAGTAAAATATTTGGCAATTAAATGCCTCTAGAAGATATTTGGTGTTTGTTTTTAACTATCATATTTAAAAATATTAGAGGGGAGTGAAATAGATCTAAAGGAATAGAGGAAATGGGGGAGGGGGCTAATTTATTCCAAAGTTGGGGGGAAAGTTCTTACCAAGGGGTGAGGGCAATACCCGAGCCATTGACTCAAACAATATATATATATAAGCACACAAAAAAGATAGGTCAGCACAACAACTTCCATTAACAACTTTATATACAGAGACAAAAATATATTTCTTCAATAGAATATTTATTTCATTTTCAACAAGACAAAAAGACGGTAGACAACTCTGTTACAGTTTGTTTCTTGGTCGAGTTGTGATGAGCAGAATGAGCGATACACCAAATTGCTTGAAGTTTTGAATATTTCGCGCCACGCACTAGTTCGCTATTCCCGTTAGAAGACAGCCAATATAGAGCTACCGACTCACGCATCGAGAGCACCAAGTCTTACAGTTCGCCCCTTAGTCGGCGCTAAAACATTTGCACTAATCCAAAAAAGTGCACTAAACATGAAAATCAGTATCACAGAATTAAATATTGAGTAAGGTCAAGTAATCACGAACTGGACAGTCAAATCTTTGCTAGCAATAACCTCAAGTCATAGTTTACTACACACTACAAACCATACAACATATTTCATTTTTCATATCAAAAGTTGTTTATTAAATGGAGCAATTAATTTAGTGTTAGAAATTGGCTCAATAAACCTAAATGTGGCACATCCATTGTTAGCATTTTACTGTCTACTAGTTGAATGGTATCTCTCGGTTAGCAGTGTACTGTCTCTAAGTTGATCTTTCTGTTAGCATTGTACTGCCTGCTAGTTGATTGTTATCTTTCTGTTAGCATTGTACTGCCTACTAGTTTATTTTTATCTCTATGTTAGCATTGTGTCGTCTACTAGTTGATTATTATTTCTCTGTGAGCGTTGTAATGTCTACTAGTTGATTGTTATCTCTTTGTGAGCATTGTACTGTCTACTAATTGATTGGTATCTCTTTGTGAGCATTGTACTGTCTACTAGTTGATTATTATTTCTCTGTGAGCGTTGTAATGTCTACTAGTTGATTGTTATCTCTATAATAGCATTGTCTGTCTACTAGTTTGTTATTTCTCTGTGAGCGTTGTAATGTCTACTAGTTGATTGTTATCTCTTTGTGAGCATTGTACTGTCTGCTAATTGATTGGTATCTCTTTGTGAGCATTGTACTGTCTACTAGTTGATTATTATTTCTCTGTGAGCGTTGTAATGTCTACTAGTTGATTGTTATCTCTATAATAGCATTGTCTGTCTACTAGTTTGTTATTTCTCTGTGAGCGTTGTAATGTCTACTAGTTGATTGGTATCTCTTTGTGAGCATTGTACTGTCTACTAATTGATTGGTATCTCTTTGTGAGCATTGTACTGTCTACTAGTTGATTGGTATCTCTTTGTGAGCATTGTACTGTCTACTAATTGATTGGTATTTCTTTGTGAGCATTGTACTGTCTACTAGTTGATTGATGTCATCAATTGCAATTACAAGAACACTAAACAATGACACATACTTTCCATGATCTCAGTTTCCCAACTGCCAGCAAGGTCAGTCGGTGTGTGTCAGTCACACTGAGAGCATTGAGGTCCTGTCTGAGCCTGTTTGTTCTCACAGCGCCCCCGACCCCCAAGCTCTACTCTCGGGGGCGCCGGAGCGGGGGTGGT